>NCQV01083113.1:9847-21455 GCA_002740545.1 Lophocereus schottii
CTGTTCACTTATGAGCCAAAAAACATATGACTGGACATACACTATTCTGTTAGCTCATGAACCACAGTTCTTGATAAACCCAAACCGGTAGCTGAGCTGAACTTTGTGCATACTAACCAAATAAATTGGTTCCCATTGTGAATTCTCATGACCTTGGCCAAAGGGGCGTATCTGATGCACCACTTCTTAGTGAAACCCAACCATCTTGATGTTGTACGCAACAGGTGCATGAACCCCTGGGCAAGTTGTTTTAGCATGGGAAAGGTTCAATTTTACAGGAGCAATTCTTCAAGCGAAATGTTACGACTCTCCACCACGAATTTAGAGACTCAATCCGTTAATCCCCAGCTAAATGTAGGTCTTCGAATTTTGAATGTTGACGTAGGGGTATTAATTTGATCAGCAAACATTTTCCTTCCTAAGGCTAGTCAATTCTCCTAAAACAGAACAAATAGAATCTAGTACTAAAACCAAACCAATAACCTCGAAACCAACACGCTGGGATCCTCCCCGGGCAGACCCCTTTCACTGCACCCTAAATTCAACAAGCGAACCCCAGAAGGCCTGAACCACAAGTCCACACCAATTTCAATTCACCAGAACGGAGGGTTAAAAAAAAAAAGAAAAAAACGCAATACCCAAATTTTTTTAAAAGATTCACAATATCCATCAGGTTAGCATGTGCCGTGTGATATCAAACACGCATCTCGAAAGTATCAGCACTGAAGCAGGATACAAGATTATATGAAATCATTTTACGGCTGAACAAGGCAACAGACCACAGCACAAAAATGCAGGATAAAATGTATGGATGAAGGCATTATATGGTTAACAATAAACTCATTTTATAGCAAGTACATCATATTTTAAAATTCTAGAATCTGAACTAAGCTAGTCAAGCCTCAAGACGTAACAAAGGATGATCAATCAATATGAGGTGGCAACAAACCAATCTCGTTGCTCTACAAATTGCACAATATAATATCTTTAGATCTCATATCATATATTAGCTGCTCCCTCCATAACTAAACTCTGTTTTCATTCAGGAGGGCTTAAGAAGCCACCCTGTTTATCAACATCAGTCCACACCACAGGCCAGAGCCAGAGCAAACTTAGTAATGGTGAAGAATGAACATTACCTTCTATTAACGACATTATGCACATGACATAACCACTGGGAAAACTCATGTTGAGATCCAGCTTGTACAGGATTTCCTCTGTTAAATAAGTAGAAAAAGAAATTTAAAACATTTTCTCAAGATTTTTTTCCATCATGGACCATAAAATGATCATGATTATTTTTTGGCTTGATTGTAAATAACAATTTCATTCCCTCTCCCCCATCATGTACAAGACATAAATCAAAAGCACAATAACCCATGATCAAGGAAGAGTTGCTGTCTGTAACTCTGGTATAATGCATGTGTAATACCACTAAGGTTTCAAATGCAAACTACATCACTAAGGGTTACTGGCTGCAACAAAAAATAAAGTCTTAAGATGAATATCCCATCTAATGCTCTGCATATAAGGTCCTCTTGTTTCTGCTGGTTTTCACCTAAAGCTCTGCTACATCCCAGTTAGTCAAAAGCAGCCTGCAGCAACTTCTTTTCTTATCTTACACAATTTTAGCATATATTGAACCCAACATTATTCTATAACCAGCACATAATTCTCAGGCTACACAGGCCTAAAGGCCGTAGTAATTTCAGTGGCAGATCTAGGAATTTTAAATAAGGGTGTCCACATAAGAATTCATCATTCATGTACAAATGCCTAAAACAACCCCCCCCCCCAAAAAAAAGCACCCAAAAAAAAGAAACACAGTAGGAGTGCAATTCTTTCCAACTTCATTTGTTCTCCAGATTTTTCATATTTTAAAATTGATGAATTTTAGAATAGTTAGAGACGGTGACCAATATGGTTTCCACAAGATGCTAGTAATTTAATTATTGTTAAGCCTCGACGTCATTATTATGGTCAAGGCTAAATTCTTGTACATAAATGGTTCTCGAAAGATAGGCTGAACAATGACAGTTGACTAAAAACAGGATCAGGAAAAGGAGCAAATGCAGCTGAATAATTGAGTCGAAGAATGGAAGCAGAAATTCACATGAAACAAATAGAGAGGATGCAAAAAATAAATTTATACTCAGATCTTCTATGTTAAGGGGAATAGAAATTTTATTACTCTTGACTACCTTAGTTCCCGCATTTTTTCGGGGGAGGGGGATCTTTAGTTTTCTTTTTTCAATTTTCTTGATGATGACCACTACAGGCTTGTTCGTTTCATTTCAACTACAAAAATTGTAAGGAAAGAGCTGTAAAGAGTTCTACGTGGCTGCAAAGAACGTGTAAGCAGTTGCAATAACAGTCGCAATGAGCTGAGCTGCAAGGAGCACTGGAGCAGTACGCTGTACGCCTAAAGTTAAAACAAACACGCCCTAACTTAATACATGGGCCTGCTGCCTATTGAGCTTGATGGGCTGCTGGTGCATGGGATTAGGGGCATAGTCGGAGCCACATTGGCGCAAGTGTGTCAGTTGACACCCCAGGTTTTCGGGCAAAAACCTTTATTTGTAGGAAACTGACTTTGCACATCACAGGTTGCGTTGTAGCCTACTAGCTACTGGTGAGGCCTTGCTTAACTTACCTTATGCTCCCTTGGTCGCGAGTTCGATCCACGAGTTTGGCAAAGCGCTGCTCCTTTTTCTTTGTTTTTTTTTTTTTTGGCTTTCAGATTCACTTACTCCTAAAATCATGACAACCCATGGCCAGCGCCCCTAAAAATGTTGTTGCCACTGCCTGCCGCAACTCACCGCCCACCTGCCCTAACTCCGACACCAACATGCCTACCGGTGCCCGGATCTAGTTTAACACACTCTCAATTCTTCATTTGGAGCCCCAAAGCCAAAACCAAAGCCAAATTTAGGTAAATCCCTAATTTTAGTTTATAATTATGTTATTTTGCAAATTAGTATGTTTAATTTAGTGCTTCTAGTCCAATTCATTACAAATTATTATGGGTCATCGACCCATTCTACACGATTTGAAGCACAAGCATGAGCTTTTTGCTTAATTTCATATCTGCAGCCCCAACATCTTGTTTGAGCAATTGAGAGAACTTGCTAAGCTTCTTGCTATATCTTGCTTCGGAACGAAGATGCAACCTGCCGAACTCAACGAAGAAAGCCTACTGATCGATTTCTTGTTGCTGTGATTGAAAGAACAAATAAGCCTTTGATGACAAAAAAGGCATCTTATGAAGGAGAAGATCAAATTAAGATTGCGATCACGATGGCTATTTCGAGTCCAAGGAGTCTAGGGAGCCAAATTTGAGGTAAATTCTAGTTTATAATCATATTGTTCGCAAATTGTTGTTTTTAATTTAGTGATTCTAGTCAATTTGTGAATAATAATTGTGCTAATAATACTTTGGAAACGGCCAAAGGAGAGTTGAATTTGATGAACTTGTGAATTTGAAGATGGGAGTTTGAAGTTGGAATTTAGTGAACTTGGGCTCTCTCATGGGTTTAGTGCAATATCATAAGCTACATTGTGTCTTTCAAAAGGGGGTGAAGTAGAACGTTACAACGCAAACTAATATTAGTTATATTGTACAACCTAGTCCGACATCCCAGGGTTAATTCCCGGCTTCGCCTCTGATCAGGGATGTCTACTTGTAGTATCTTCCCATCTTCAGAGCTGCTTGTAAACACATATGTTGACCCAGCAATTAAAGAAGCTTTTAGGCCTACATTAGATCCTAGGGAAAAGAGGAAGAGAAAGCTACCAGCAAACTCAATACTAAAGCTGACTACAGAATGGTTGGTACATAGCTGCACACACATAAAGATATGTCCCCAAACTTCGATAATAACTATTCAAGAAACATTAATTAAAGAATGTTAACCGTGCGTGCATTTTGTTCATGCTTCGCTCCACAAGACTAGGACCGTCAGGGAACAAAATCGCACTGACAGTACCGATAGCCATATCACGATGTCGCTCATTGCAGATGTCACCATCAACTGCAGCTGTCATCAAGTAAACTGACCAATTTTTCAAATTCACATCAAAAGTGCTTTGTCGAGCATTCCAGTTTACTTTCTCTCACTCTTCCCTTTACCGGTCTCAGTGGCTAATAAGTTGGAAGATATTCAGAGAAAATTCCTTTGGGGTCTTTTGGTAGTGACTTCAAATTTCATCTTGTTAGATGGAATATTATCAAGAATCCCATACCTGAAGGGGAATTAGGTGTTAGAGATCTTAAACTCTTCAATGAAGTATTGCTAGGCAAGTGGTTGTGGAGATACATGAATGAGAGTGATAGCCTAGGGAGAAGGGCAATTACGAGCAAATATGGGAATAATGGTCTTGGATGGTATCCCTCCAAACCAAGTGGTGCTTATGGGCAAAGTTTGTGGAGATTCATTCACAAAGGGATGGGGAAGATTTTTTCATCATTTTTCCTTCAAGGTTGGCGTTGGTTCTTCTATTTTGTTTTGATACGATTGTTGGTGTACGGAGGGTCCTCTACGAGACACCTTCCCCTCTCTTTATGTGCTTACGGTGAATGGAGATGCTACTATTGCAAATTATTGCCAAAGTGGGTCTGGCACTATTGTGTGGCCTCCTGTTTTCATCCGTGATGCTTTGGTTGATGACACTATACTTGTCACCTTTCTCAGTAAGTTGAGTGAGTTTTCACCTCAGGACTCACCTGATGTCGTTACTTAGGATCTCAACTCTAAAGAATTTTTCACTGTTAAATCTTATTATCTTAAGCTCCTCTCTAATTCTACCTTCGCTATGCAGTCTACATCTTTGGGGCGGTTCCTTGGAAAATCATTTGGAAGACTTTAGCTCCCTTGAAGGTGTCAGTTTTTGTGTGGGAAGCTTCATATGGGAATATTTTGACACGTAATAATTTATAAAAGAAGGGAATTATTTTGATGAATAGATGTTCTATGTGCAAAGAGGATTTGGAGTCTCCTTATCACCTACTACTACAGTGTAAATTTGCAAAGGCTCTTTGGAAGTTATCCTTTAGTTGCTTGGGAGTCTCCTGGGTTGTTTCGAATTCTGTAAGGAATCATCTTTTGGCTTGGGAGGGTGCTTTTGGTAGGAAGGTTAAAGAGAGAAACATCTTATTGATCCCACATGCGATTTTTTGGGCTATTTGGCGAGAGAGAAACAAAAGAGTCTTTGAAGGAGAGGAGATGCCTCTTCAACGAAATAAAGATATTATTATCAACACTCTTTTTTTCTGGGATAGTGGAAACTTTTGTCAATCCTTTTGATATAATCGATTTTGTGGATAGGTTCCATCTTGGGTGTACGTAACCCTTTTGGCGGATGCCTGCTTGCATTCATCCCTTTGTACATTTTTCAGTCTAATATATTTTACTCTTGTTCCTTATCAAAACGTAGAATCTAACTAGTTCTATATCCTTGATGGTTAGACACATAAAGAAACTTCTTTGATTATTCAGTTATCACCTCCTGAAAAATGAGAGATTCTAAGCATTTCTGAATGCCTAGATATCAGTGTACTAAATACTAAGTGAATATGTGCAACCTTCTTTCACATAAGAAAAGATGTCATTGAAGTCCCCTGAGCCAAGCATTAGTCCAAAAAGCTAGTTCTCAGACAACCTCACACCACAAGTTATTTGAGATTAGCTTTTTCATATTAGCTTTTCCTCACATTCTTTCAGAAACAGTTAACATTTTTTACCACAAACAACTGGTGCAAACAACTAATAGCTAATTATGAAGATTCCCGGTTTATTAAGTTTCTATGGGAACAGCTTCTCCAGATATGATTGTTATTCTCTTATCAGCCAGTTTTGCCCTAAACGTTATTATCAGCCAGTTTTACCCTTAAACCTGGATTTTCCTATTTTCCTTGTCGTGAGTTGTGGCATTTCTCCTGAGCTCATCATCATAGACAACATTGCACCATGGCTATTACCTTGCCAAAGCGATAGCTTGTTTTTCAGTTTATCCTGCATAGCAATCAAAGTTATAAATAATTATGATAAAAGCTTGTTTTCTCGTAAGTAATTGTAGTATGTAGGGCTCTAGCGGCACGTCATTCAGGCTCCATCTGAAGCTTTTCGTAAAAACTTTGCTTAAAAAACCACTCTTCCATAAAAATATTCTGCAACCCGCTCTCAAACTTTTTAAATTTTTCAGTTTCATTGCTACTGAGATTTCCCATCTCATATTTGAAATGTTTCATTTAAAGTGGGCTGTCTGATAGAACTAGGGAGTTTAGTGGTTTATGCACAAAAAGTATTAGGTGAAGTGCTTACATTATTATGAACATCTTTATTTTTGAATTTTAATGGTGGTATGAAATAAAAGGTCTGCATTAAAGTTCATTCATTCCAGTCGTGTGATACCGCTTTGTGTTTTCCTTAGTGAGACACAACAGTGATACCCCATGAATTCCTGTGCTTAGTAGAATTTAGGCCAAATATATATGAACATATTAAAACAAAACAAACCCTCTAAATTTTTGACAAGTATCATTCTCACAAAATTTCTAAGATAATTAATAGGTCTTATTTTTTTGAAAAATAGGAGTTAGTCAATTTTGAATGGCAGATTTTCTTTACAAAAATAGATTTTATAAAATTAATTACATTTCTGAAGATTTTCTTTCCCAGCCAAAAAAAGAGAAAGAGAGAGACAATGCTCAATAATGATAAAAGATTATATTATATAGATTTTGATGAAAAAAATTATATTATGCTACTAACTCTACTTCCAATATTACCAAAAACAATATATTATATTATAATAAAATAAATGCACCAATTAAGGATAATCTATTGTCCATATTTGATTTTCAATTTTTCCCAAATTTTGGCTACTAATATGGAATATTATAAAGGCCTATAGTCACACATATTTTGATATTATATATCCTACTTACCGTAAAAACACAACTATTATTATCAAGAAATAATAAAAAGATATTTGATTTTCATCATTGTTATTTTTCCCTGTCTATTTGAACATAAACATAAATATATGTATGGAATATTAGAGATCTTAAATACAATACAATCTCAATTACGTATCTCATACATACAAGAAAATATCACCAAAATTTACTACCAAAAGGTACTCATCTGTTTTCGATTTTCAAAGCAAAAGAGTACAAGCCAGTATTAACAATAAATGGCAGTAAAATGTTGAAAGTGCTTCAAAGGGTTAATTCAGTTGCCTTATTTTCAAGATTTAGTCAAAGTATCTGGTTGATGTTTACTAAGTCTTTTCTGTTAATTGTTTTCTATTTTTAGGTTTGTTATCTGTTCCTATTCTTTAGGCTCAAGGTTAGCTAACTGCTGAGTTGTGGTTAGTTGGCTAGATTTTATGAATTATTAGTTTCTATGCAGCCTATAAATAGAGCAGAGCAGCATATTAGTTGTATTTTTAATTAATTTTATCTCAAAGAAATAAAGCACCAGCAGCTTTATTAAGATTCTTCTCAATATTTTTTACTGTTTTGAATTATTTTTTCTCCTATTTTTTCCCAACAAAATTGGTATCAGAGCCAAATTTGGTCTTTTGGGCAACTGAGTGAAAGACTCTTTTTCTTGAGTACTTAAGAGTCACTGTGAGGTAAATACATTTGAGAGGAATTCACGGCTAACAATAGCACCCATTCTTCAGCCCAGCCCCTTATTCCTATGTTCAAAGAGGAAAAGTATCACCTTTGAAGTCTTAAGATGAAGACCATGTTTAGGTCTCAAGAGCTGTGGGAGTTGGTGGAGAATGGGTACACTGAACCTAATCCGACACCGGCTCAACCCGACCAACAATTGCGCTAGATGCGTAAGAAAGATGCAAAGGCGCTATTTCTCATCCAATCTGATGAAATTTTTCCATGAATTGCAGCAGCTACAACCTCGAATGAGGCGTGGAAAATTTTGAAGCAAGAATTTTTGGGTGACAAAAAGGTCATCACTGTAAAATTATAGACACTTCGTCGTGAATTTGAGACTTTGGCGATGAAAGACAAAGAGTCTGTGTAAGAGCTTTTGTCTAGAGTGTTTGCCATTGTTAGTCAAATGAAAACATATAGTGAAGATGTTAGTAACCAATTGTTGTGAGCAAGGTACTGAGAAGTTTAACAGCAAACTTTGATTATATTGTTACTGCAATAGAAGAGTAAGGACTTGTCTGCAAACACCTTTGATGAATTAATGAGTTCTTTGCAAGCACATGATGCTAGAGTTAGTAGGTCCTTGAAAAAGGTTGAAGAAAAAGCTTTTCAGGTGACGGCGGAGACATCAGAATATTCTGGTCGTGGCCGTGGCAGAGGCGGATTTCATGGCAGAGGATGTGGAAAAGTTCAAGGAAGAGGCCGAGGCAGAGGTGGTTTTCATGAAGAGAGGCAGAACAAAAACTTTCACTGCCATTATTGCAAAAAGCCAGGTCACAAAGAAGCATATTGTTGGCAAAAGCAGAAGGATGAGGCCAACCAAGCTAGTTTTGTAGAGAAAACAGAGGACAGTAAGCTTTTTATCGCTGTTTTTTCTGGAGATGAAAAGCCGAATGATGTTTGGTTTTTGGACGGTGAGTGTTCCAATCACATGTCTGGAGCAAGGTCATTGTTAAGGGAGCTTGATGAGTCCAAGAAATCAGAGGTGACACTAGGAGCTAACCAGAAAATTCAGGTGCATGACAAAGGTACTATTAGCATTACAACCAGTAAAGGTAATGCTAAGGTTTTAGATGATGTACTGCTTGTTGCTAGTCTCTGCCATAATCTACTTAGTGTCGGGCAACTAACAATTAGTGGATATTCTCTTTTGTTTGATGACAGGTATTGCGTTATTAGAGATGAAGCCTCTGGTCAGATTACTGCTAAAGTTCCCATGGCCAGCAATAAAATGTTTCCACTAAAAGTCTTTATGGTTGAGAGGTGTGCTTTGATGACTAGTGCTGACTCTAACAATGAGACTAGATTATGGTATTTACGCTATGGGCACCTGATTATTAATGGGCTGAAATTGCTAAGTCGAAAGGAGATGGTTTTTGGACTACCAAAGCTTGATAATCTTGAATTTTGTGAGAATTGTGTTTATGAGAAGCAAAGCAAAAAGCCTTTTCCTGTAGGAAAGCTTTGGAGGGCCTCTAAGTGTCTTGAATTAGTGCATATAGATTTGTGTGGGCCTATGAGTACAAAGTCCCTTGGTGGAAGTCGATACTTTCTGCTATTTACTGATGATTTAGTCGCATGAGTTGGTTTTACTTCTTGGAGAACAAGTTTGAAGCCTTTGGCTCGTTCAAGAAGTTCAAAACTTTAGTGGAAAAGCAAAGTGGACTAGCAATAAAGACTCTTCGTATAGACAGAGGAGGTGAATTTGTATCCATTGACTTTAATATTTTTTGTGAAGAAAATGGAATATGCAAAGAGCTTTCAGCACCTTATACACTGGAACAGAACGATGCAGCTGAGACGAAGAATCGAACTGTAGTAGAGATGGCCAGAAGTATGTTATAAGCAAAAGGACTTCCAACTTGTGTTGGGGCTGAAGCTGTAGCGACGGCAATGTACATCTTGAATCTGTCTCCTACTAGGGCAGTTCGTGATCAGACACCATATCAAGCTTGGACTGGTAGAAGACCAACGGTGAGCCACTTAAAAGTTTTTGGTTGTACAGCATATGCTTTGGTTAAAACTTATTCTCAGAAATTTGATGGGAAATCTGATAAATATATTTTTGTTGGTTATTCTTCTGAATCCAAAGCATATAAGTTATATAACCCTATTAGTGGCAAGTTAACCATTAGCAGAGACGTAGTATTCAATGAAGTAGCAAGCTGCGTTGGGGAGGACAGCAGGCTCAGCAAGGCATTCCTATGGACATTTCTTAAGCTCTACCACCTAGAGATGTAGTGTTCAATGAAGCAGCAAGCTGGGATTGGGGGGATTGGGAAGGACAGCAGGCTCAGGCATTCCTATGAAGAAATCCACCACCTGAACCAACACCTGGAAGCAGTCCTGCAAGGTCATCTCCTCCAAGTTCACCTGAGTTCTCCCACGTCATCCCCAAGCAGAAACTCTTCTTCA
The DNA here is from genome assembly GCA_002740545.1 of Lophocereus schottii. NCBI lineage: Eukaryota > Viridiplantae > Streptophyta > Magnoliopsida > Caryophyllales > Cactaceae > Lophocereus > Lophocereus schottii. Next base: position 19,944 of record NCQV01083113.1, read on the forward strand.
GATGTGAAAGAGACTTCAGCTACTCCTCCACTCAGAAGATCAACGAGAATTAGGAAGCCAAATCCCCAAGATGCTGACTATAACACATCCTGCACTTCTGCTCTAGTTGTTACAGATCCTATTGGCTTTGATAAAGCTATAAATGAGCCTGAGTGCTGTAAGGCTATGGATGTGGAGTTGCAGGCTATTAAGAAGAATGAGACTTGGGATTTGATAGAGTTGCCAGAAGAAAAGAATGTTTTTGGCTTGAAATGGATGTACCGCACTAAGTACCATGCCAATGGTAAAATTCCGAAGTTCAAAGCTCATTTGGTCGCAAAAGGATATGCTCAGCAAGGTGTGGATTTTGATGAAACATTCTCTCCTGTGGCTCGCTTTGAAACAGTAAGAGTGTTTCTGGCACTAGCAGCACAACTTGAGTGGCCAGTCTACCAATTTGATGTTAAGTCAGCATTTTTGAATGGAGAATTGAAATAGGAAGTATATGTTACCCAACCTGAAGGATATGTTGCTTAAGGAGAGGAAGATAAAGTATACAGGTTGAAGCAAGCTCCGCGGGCATGGCATAGCAAGATTGACTCATATTTTCAAGAGTGGATTTGAAAGGAGTGAAAATGAACCAACCCTTTATGTCAAAAAGCAAGGTAATTCCAATTTTCTTGTCGTATGCCTTTATGTTGATGATATGATTTATATGGGGTCTTGTGAGTCACTCATTGAAGAATTTAAGTCTTGCATGAAGGGAAAGTTTGATATGTCAGATTAGGGTTTGCTACATTATTTTCCTGGACTTGAGGTTAACCAGTGTGCTGATGGAATTTTTGTCACACAAAAGAGGTATGCTACTGATTTGCTCAAGAGGTTTAACATGCTGCATTGCAAATCAATGCCCACACCCATGAATGTGAATGAAAAGCTTGTAGTTAATGATGGCACTGGCATGGCAAATGCAAAGCAATTTCGAAGCATTGTTGGTGGTCTAAATTATTTGTGCCATACTAGACCAGACATCACATTTTCTGTGAATATAGTGTCAAGATTTATGCACAATCCTTCGCTGCATCATCTTGGGGCAGCAAAGAGGATTCTTCGTTATTCTTCATTATGTGGCTGGAACTGCTAATTTTGGGATTTGGTACTTTAAGGTATCAAAATTCAGGTTGGGTGGCTTTTCTGATAGTGATTGGGCAGGATGCTTAGAGGACAGAAATAGCACTTCAAGCTCCATATTTTCCCTGGGTTCTGATGCTATTTCATGGAGCTCAAAGAAGCAAGATGTCATTGCTGTCCTCGTCGGAAGCAGAATATGTTGCAGTTACAGGAGCGGCTTGTCAAGCTATTTGGTTACAGAGGTTACTGGCTGATTTCAAATGCAAGGGGGCGCTACTGAGGTTTTCTGTGACAACAAAGCAACAATTGCCATGACAAAGAATCCAGCATTTCATAGTAGAACGAAGCACATAGACATCCGTTATCATTTTCTTCGGAAGTTGGTTGCGGATGGTCAAGTAA
>NCQV01083119.1:0-13395 GCA_002740545.1 Lophocereus schottii
TCTCCCCATCTTCTCTTTGTTCTCTTCGTAAGTATTTCAAACCCTAGCCCAAGGTGTTGGATTTTGCATTGTTTCTCTCTCAAAAATCCTTAATGTTTGCCATGGTATTGATGGTTGCACGCTCCTTTGATGTCTTTTTTAGATTTGAAATCTTGGTGCGAGAACTAAAACACCCTAAGGTTGTAAAATATTCATTTCTCCTCTTATGGTTTGGATGGTTTCATTATTCTAGCAATTAAAATTAGTGGTATTATTAAGTGAAAGTATATTATTAATGAAAGGATTGTATGCATGATTTGGGGAGGTTTGGGTCAAATTATGGAGGGAAGAAATGGTTAAAATGTCTGTTATTATCACTGTTGGGATGCCTAGAAAATTATCTGACTTCCTGGACTTACTAACAGTAATTGGGATTCTAAAAATTATGAAAACAATTTTGACGGTAGATCTAGGGATCCTCTAATAAGAGAATCTTGCATTTTATGAATTGGGGTCAAAACGAACAAGTTATAGCCAAAATACTAGGACCGTGCAAAACTGATTGTAACTGGGATAGTTTGGGAAGTTGTTGAAATTCGAATAAGGTAGACTTAGATTCTTTTAATGGTCATAAAAGAAACGTTGTATTTTACATATAGGCCTCCCAAAATGGGTTTAACCTTAAAAGTTTGATCTTGGGGGTGAAAGTTATGGTCCTAGGAAGTTGGGGGTGAAATCTAGGAATAATCTGGAAAGCTCACAGTAGCAGCATGAGTGTAGTTTTTAATATTTATAACTTCCTAAAAATTGATTTGATGGTTGGAATTCGTTGTTGGGTGTAAGGGGACGCTTAGGAAGATTACTTGGGTATAGTGGGCTCGTAGAGATCCGAGCTCAAGCTTAGGCGACATATTCTAGTAGGTAACAATCATGCCCTAACTACCCCAAATATCCCTTGAAAAAATGTCCTATGAGTATACTTGAAAGGTGTTTGAATGTGTGTTGAATTGATGTTCGGGGGGATCTTTCCAGGATAAGCATGCGATGAGGTTTTACCATGATTTCTACTCAAGTGATTGTTCAATTGGTAATTGCATGAGTTTATCTTAAATGTTTCATTGCGAAAATAATAATAGAATGTTTCTGGAACAAAATGGGTCAGATTGGGCTATATTCTAGTTAAATATCAATGTTAATTGTGAATGTATAAGTAACTGAATAAATGGGCGGGACTAAGTGGTTATGCTCCTGTTGTGTTTGAAGGCCATTAGCCTTCCCCAGGTAAAAGTGCATGTATATGAGCGGCTATGTGCCACCTTATGGATCGACGAGGGCCAAGTTATCGGTAAATATACAAATTGACGGTAGGCTAAGATATGGTTAAAGGGCTGCGTTAAACTCAAATGCAAGCCATGGGACCCCGTGAGATCGCTCACCCCATTTATCCTGAAACTGAATAAGTGGGAATTGGATTTTTACATGTTCATGTTGAGAATGCGTAAGTACTTAAACTGCTTCTGTCTTTCCCCCACCCCTAAAATGGTTTGAAATGAATTTATGTGCGTATTTTGACTGTTAGGGCTGGTTGCTATTAAGTTTATCTCACTTTTCCCAAATGTTTTATTTTCAGATGAAGTGCATGGGCATGGGGATGGGAACTCAATTTAGACCAAGGCCTTGTCACATAAGATTTAGTTGAAATGTTAGTTTCAGATTGAATTTGTTTTAGAGATTGTTGTTCACTTTGGACATTGATGTACGTGTCACCAGGATATGAACTTATGCTTTGATTTAAGAATAAACTTGCACTAATGTTTTTGATTGATACTCAGCCTAGTATTTCCAAAAAGAAAATACGGCGGTAACACCCCACTCAGGCTTTCCACTGCCACGTAGGTTAATATTAGCAAATAAAAAGGGATTAGAGAATCGAGGTGTTACAACACTTAAGTATCCTCTTGACTTGAGGTCTCCACCTCGATAGCAAAAGACTAAGTCAGCAATACCATGAAGGTAGCACTTGATTCTCTTTACGACTTACCAATCAACAAGTCCTTGGTTGCTTTAATAATGACTTACCAAACCAACCGTAAAGCAAATGTTAGGTCGTGTACTTAACACGCCTTACATTAAACTTCCTATGACACTAAGAGACATTGCTCATTATGTCTATTTCATCATCTGTTTTAAGGCATTGATCAAGACTCAAGGTTAGACCATTCCCAACTGGAGTATCTATAGGTTTGGAATTATAAATCCAAAATCGTTCCAAGACCTTTTGATGTATGCTCCTTGGGACAGTTTCAGATTATTTCCACTCCTAGGACATACCTAGCTTCACTGATGTCCTTCACCTTAAAGATATAGGACAACCAAGTTTTAGTAGCTTCGATTATCTCCAAGTTGTTCCTATCCAGTAGTATGTGAACAACATACAGGGTAAGAAACGTAGTCCCCTATGTTGATTGTTTGACATACATATAATGGTCTTTTGAAACCACGGATAAGCCAACTAAGTTATGGCTTTATGAATCTAAAGTATCAAGATCTGGAAGATTTCTTAAGACCATATATAAACCTTCTAAGATGACACACCTTGTCCTCTTATCCCTTTGATACAAAACTCAGGGGTTAGTCCATATAAATTTGTTCCTCAAGGTTATAATTAAGGAAAGCAATCTTTAGTCCATTTTAAACAACTCTAGGTCTAAATGGGCAACCAAGTCTAGGAGTAGGCGAATAGAGGCAAATTTTATCACATGAGATTGAGTCCATCTCATCCCCTTTGACATCCATCCGCTTTTGTTATTTGGTGAATCAATCGCCTCTTAATAAGAGGTAGGTTCCTCAACTTCTAAGGAATCCTTTCATGCTCACTCATTAGGATCCTGAGACCTTCATTATTTGTCTACCTAAGAAATGAATCCCTCCCCTTTTCTCTATGAGGTATGGGCCCCAGAGCGTGTAGAGAATCACTCCTACTATTGCTTGGAGGTGTGAGATCCGAAACATGCGGACTAACTACATGTTCAAGAACATGAGATTGAGGCTTTGTTGTAACTCATATAATTTGAGGTCATTTTTTAAATTTCACCAAAATCTTGGGAACTCATCCTCAAGAACGTTGACATTACATGAATTCATTTCAATAAAGAGATATTCATGATCTCAATTAGTTCGAAGAGTTTTAATATTTTATTCCAATTGAGTCTCTACTACCTTTATAAAGTGCGTGAACACATCAAGTACTTAATAGTGGTGAGATAATAGGTATATATACCTATACATCTATAGCTTTATGATGTGATTTCATATTCATAGGCCTGCACATGTCTAGAGTGAATGGACTCCAAGGGACTTGATGCGCTCGAAGCCTTACCAAAAGACTTCATAGTTGTTTTACTAGCTAGAAATAACTCACAACTGGTAACTTAACCATAGTGAGCTGGTCTTAAAAGACCATCTTTAGCTAGTTTGTTTATTCTATCTGAGCCCTCATAGTCAAGTCGCGCATGCCTAAAAATAGAGTTGCTAATTAGGCAAAGGTGGAAGATGTTTTATTTCCTCTAAAACATCAAAAATACCTTTCAATGTTGCCTAACCAAACAAATTTCCACTGTATATGGTATCTAAGACATCTAAACGAACCAATCTTAGAAACAAAAGACACAAGGGAACATCATACTCAAGGTGTATAGAGAGCATCATAAAGACGCAACGTTGTCCCTTCACAGAGTTTTAGATGATATGCCCTTATTTCAAGGACATCTTTTCCACCATCATTACCTTAAACAGCAGTTTGTGAACCTATCGGGTACCGATGAAAGTTCACAAAATCAGCTCAATCCTAAACTATGTGCTTGATTGCTTCCATGTTTACAATCCACTAGTGATCATAGTTGGCAACTGATGCTTAGGAGCACACATATTCTTCAAGAGCAACTACGAAAGAAGGTACATTAATCGACTTAGGACAATACTAAGTGTAGGGAGCCTTATTTCCATAGTTATATCACTTCATACATGCTATTTTCTTCTCTCTATTACCCTTAGCCTTTTCCTTCTGGTAACACCACTCTTAGGTTGGGAACTTCAAGAGAAAATGAGTCTGGTCAAACCTAATGCAGCTAACCCCACATGTACTGAACAGTGGGATATATTTCAATTCCCCCACCAGATCGTCATTCATATAATACAACATCGTATAGCATGTTAATCGATCCATTCTCGAACCACTTTTGGTATGTCCTTAGGTTTTCTCAATACTGCTCACCAGCAGTACCATCTTTGCTATCCTAAGGGACCTAGAAGCCATCAAGTGTTCTAACACTTTAAGCACATTTAGAAGAAACTGAATCTTTTGACACTTCGTGTCATAGTATTGTCAAGTTTTTCATTGGTAAGCGAATCACTAACCATATTTTAATTGTCATATCTAGAACTATATATATTTAAACGATGGACATTAGGCATATTTTCAAATAATTAAATTATTAAAAACTGCATCATTTATGTCATATGATCGAAAATTTCGCCAAGCTCACAATCATTACATACAGGCACAAATTAAAAGTTCTTATAATTTAATTATCATATTTTTTCATAAAACAAAACTTATGGAGAGCATAATTGTTAGACTAATTAACACTCTAGAAATACCACAAAGATATTCAATCAAGTAAAACAATTTACATGAAGTTCAACCATTACATAAAACAAATTTATATAACTACAAATATGTCATTTGAAACTCTATCAATGACATATCAAACATAAAATTTATATTATTATATAAAATGTTTTTACATAATAAAATGGAATGATATTGCGGAACATATTCAAACAATAACACCGTACCAAAAAAAAAGTTCATAAAAGCCCAAAGAGCATTATATAAAACACATTTATATAATTGTAGTTAATATGAAACATATTCAAATGTCACTCGCAAGTTATAAAACGCATTTGTAAGAATTACGAATTTAGATTTCATGGAACAAATTCGTAAGGAACAAGTGCTAAAAACAATTAGCAAATTCATAACAACTCATGTAATTTGTTATATATAAAATGCATTTGTATATTGTTAGTAATTGATGATTGAGATGAAACATATTCATATAATAAAATATTATATAAAGCACACTTATATAACATAAATTGTAACATGAAATATAGCCAAAATTTAATCACACGTAAATTATATAGAACACATCCATATAATATAAAAAATTTGAATGTAAAAAATTCAAAGTAAAATTTGCAAATTATATAAAATATATTCATATTATATTTAAAATTTAAATTTCATGAAACCAATTTATAAAATGATCAAATACGCTATATATCCACGTAATGGTATGAAATTTATCCATATGAAACTTCAATACAACATGAAACATCTTTATAAAATAAAGAAAGGCATATTAATTAAGCGATTCACAACTACTAATGTATTTGCATATGTATAAAGCATATTTATATGATATTATAAAGCAATTATCATGTAACATAACATTATATAAAACATAACTTATGAAACACATTCATTTATTGTTCTCAACAACTATATAAAACACATTTGCATAGTTACTACGAATTTATAAAACAAACTATGAATTTATAAAACAAAAGCATAATGTGTTGCTTAACTATATATTTTTCATCAAACACATTTATACAATATAACTTAAGCGTGAGACATGTTCGTACCTTAATCACTAATTATTAATAATAAATACTTATGTAATATTGCAAATTTATATTTCATGCACCAAAGTGAAAAATAATTACCTCCATACATATATTATACAACATATTTATAATATTGTGATATAAAATTTGAAAAAACCAAGTCATCAAGTACTGCTTATACACATGAAACTAAGGCATATCTATCAAATAAAACAAACCTTTTAAATAGTATTTAAGCCAAAATAGAAGGAAGGAGGCCTGAATTAAAAATATTGCCCCGATAAAAGGGGCAGGCCCAAATGAGTAACTTGAGTCTTCTCCAAACATTTCTTTCTAACCCTTTCATTTTCTCCATTGTTCTCTACCCTCTTCGGCTGCACCTCAGTGGCCCGGAGAAATGGAGCCCTAGAACTCCTCTCTCTGTGCCACCACCAACCTCCATTAAATCGCTAAAACGACCACGACTCTTGACTAGCATACCTTTTCACAGCAGCCCTCCATGCCTACTGTCAAACCACCCATAGGATGTGATCACCACCCTCCATCGTCATGAGAAAACCACCAATCCTCGCATCAACGACCTTTTCGACTCAAATCATCGTCGCCACGGAGTAGATTGGCCAGATTCGAGACAATGAATCCCATCCAAGCATCCCACACGCACCTTACAAATGGCACGTGTGCACGTCTGCGAGCTCTTCACTTTGATTCAGATTTTTCTCACTAGCGACATGCAGATCAGTCTGCTTGGATAGCATAGGAAGAAAGAGGTCGTCGAACATGGCCTTAGTCGACGGTGCAAGGCTCACACACGCCCCCTTTCCTTGGCGATTCTGATAGGTATAGCTTAACCTCTTTATTGTCTTCCATCCATTCTCAAAATTATGTTTTTTTTTTTTTGATAATTTGGGTGTGACTGTGAATGAGGTCTTACTCTCCTGGGCCACATAAGGCCTTGTTACCACCGACACCATCATATCCATAGGCCATTGAGGCCTCGCTGATGTGGGAGTACCGTAACAACCTCGTGCTAGAGTGGAGCATTACAGTTGAGTCAGAAAGTCGTTTTAAAGTTAGGGGGTGGGGTTGAAATTCAAAGCACAGTAATCACACACAGTGATAGAAGTTCTTAACTTAAAAAATTAGAGTAATAGTAAGATTAAGCTAATTAATCACATGACTAGAAAACATTTAAGTCAATTAGGTCAAGACAGATAATACTTTAAGCATAATTCAGAACATAGAATGAACTAATCGTATGTTTAGTGATGATTGATTAATTCGAGGTTAAAACCGACCAACAATGGCTCTGATAACATTGTTGGGAAATAAGGACATACCTTAGCAATGCAGAAGCGTAGATCTTGTTGCTTGATAATCACTCACGAATTGTTGAACTAGGACCGACGGTGGCTACCAGAGTCACTGTAGTTGCACGACCCAACCCCATACCTGAACGATGATGAGCTTAGCGCGAGAGCAGGGAAGAGAGAATTAGGGATGTTGTTTATTTTTGGTTTTGGTCACCACACCGAATTAGGCCATAAATCCCTTATTTTATGGCATTACCTGAAACTACAAATAAGAGTTTAATGAGCATGATTAATGCATAATTAACTATTTTGTAACTGCTCAATTAATAGAACAATTAATGTGATCGTTACTTTGGTCAACGGAAGCCATAGGATAATAAGCAATTCAAATCTCAAATCTATTAACGTAGGAAATTTTAAATAATAAAATTCGAGCAAAGTAGATGGGAAAGTATAAAGGGATGTATTAGAATATAAGACAAGATCAAGAATAAATGGTGGGCATAATATTTTTTACGTGGAAATGCAAATTAGGAGAAAATCACGAGCGACAATGATGGCACAAAAATCCACTATGATTGAATGAGTACAAAAAGATCTCAAAGTAAATGCCCAATGAAGGTGATTACAAAATCACTTAAGCACTCTCTCACAAACTAAAGAGGTTATATTTGACTCACAAGTGCCTCATAAAATGGCCATGAAAGGGACATGCCTAAAGGCATTCCCGAATGCCTAAAATGCCTTAATATGCCCACTATGGTGAGACAATAGCCACATAAAAAAATGCCTAAACCAATGCCCAATTTTTATAGAAAGCCCAAAATGTAACTCTTACAATAAGAAGAAGGACGTCAAGGGTTGAGCCATAAGTCACCCAAAAAATGACCATAAATTACCCATAAATCTCCCAAAATAAAGCCTCATATAAGGATGGTAACGATGTATTTATGCTCTTGAATTGCCATGTAATAGCCTAGAAAAATATGCATATCACGAATTAATACCTAGTAAAATTGCAAAACATACCAAAATTGAGCAAGCCAAGGGGCTATGGGCCACCACAAACCAGGGCCAGGCACACGAATGGTTGATGGAGCACACTAGAAGCCCAAACGATGAGAACTAGGCAGGCAGCGTGGGTCAAACCCTCCTGAGAAGAAACTGGGCTGCGTGACATGCAGATTGAAGGCAGCGAATGCTGCTCGGTAAAACTTGCTTCTGGGTCGTGTGACTAGTAGCTTGAGTATGGTATTCATGAAAGAAGAAATAAATGGACATGAATTACTTCATGGCCCAATCACATATCATCAGCCACGCTAGTGTGTCAAGACCAAAACCCTTTCACTTGGACTAATTTCATATGAAGTGGATTTTTGAGCTAATAATTTTGGGCCATGACCTAACAATGCCCCTCTTGGACCAAAATTCCAAAAACAAGCGAAAACGACATAAATGTCGATCTTGTCATCCCATCAAAATTCTCAATATCAACGGAGACCCGACTCCCATACCACTTGTTAAGAAAAAAGAATAATTAGAGTTTGATCAAGTAGATGCGGAAGCGTGAATGGATGTAGATAATTGAGAATATAAAGCAAGATCAAGAATAAAAGGTAGCCACAAGATTTTTTACATGGAAACCCAAATTGGGAGAAAACCACCGGCGACAATGACGACACAAAGATCCACTATGATAGGAATAAATACAAAACGATCTTAAAGCAAACGCTTAAGGAAGATATCAACAAGGTAATTATAAAATCACTTACACACTCTCTCAGAAACTTAGAAAATAAATGGAATAGAAGAGGCTACATTTGACTCACAAATGCCTCATAAAATGGTCATGAAAGAAACATGCCTAAAGACACTTCCGAATGCCTAAAATGCCTTAATACGCCCACTATGGTGAGACAAGGAGATCAAGGCTTGAGCCATAATTCACCCAAAAAATGAACATAAATTAGCCATAAATCACCCAAAATAAAACCTCATAAAAGGATGATAGTGATGTATTTATGCTCTTGAATTTTCATGTAGTATCCCAGAATAAATCTGCATATCCATGAATTAATACCCAGTAAAATTCAAAATGGACCAGAACTAAGCAGGCCAAGGGGTTATGGGTGCCACAGACAGTGCCACAGACGGTGGGCAGGCCCACGGATGGTCGTTGGAGCCCGCTGAAAGCCAGACGGTGCGAACTAGGTGGTCAGTGCAGGTCAAACCCTCCTGTGAACAAACTGGGCCACATGTTTCTTGTTGGGCTGCATGACATACAGATTGAAGACAGCTAATGCGGCTGGGTAAAACTTGCTCCTGGGCCATATGGCTGGTGGCTTAAGTATGGCATGCATAAAGAAGAAATAAATGGACATGAATTACTCCATGGCCCAATCATATGTAATCAGCCATGCTAATGTGTCCAGACAAAAACCCATGTACTTGGACTAATTTCATATGAAATGAATTTTTATGCTAATAATTTTGGTCATGATCTAACAATCAATAAATATTAAACATGACTAAATCCCTGAAGTGGGATTCAGGCAACAATATAATATGACACGTGAAACATTGGGGGGATGGGGGACTCAATATTCTAGCTCCTGGTCATTTAATTTAATTCTAAGGAGGATCCAAAATTAAATGAACGACACTACAATAGAACCCGGGAAAATTAGTTGGTCAAAATTCAAAAATTATAAATGCAAAAGAACTCTAATTTGCTCGGTCAAACATCATTAATCACAACGGGCAAGTTTTTAATTCCACCAATATTGTGTTCATGCAATATCGCACAAAAGGAGAAATCATCCAAAGTGTTGGAAGATTCTTGCCATCTCTAAAATGTCATATTATATAACATAGCAAGTGCAAAAGAGACAGAAGAATTATCAAATACACAAAAGTAGCTCAAAAAGCTACACAAGCACGCAATTAAGGTTCAGAAGGCCGTGCATTTGAGAAACAAATAGTAAGAAACTACCCATGACTGTAACAAGGTTAAAATACAAGAATGTGTGCATATGCAAATCTAAGCTTACATGTACTCTATATATATTAGTCAAGTGCCCTTCAACTCAAAATATAATCCCAATTAAATAATAGAACTTAGAGGCATGTCATGTGTCAACTTCATTCTTGTCCCCATAACATAGAAAAATATTGTTCCCTCAAATTTGAGATTGTTAGTGAGAATACTAACCATACAACTCATCCTCATTAATTCATCACTAACACTTTCATACTAAAGACAGAAAATCTAATCCTATTTTGCTTAATTTTTGTTCATGGATATATGACAAACTACGGTGTTTAGCCCTTCATTGAAATCTTTATGGTGATATCTTCTCATTTATGACTAATACATGTACAACTTGGAATCCCTCAACGTACCCATCATAAGCAAAGTCGATACTATAAATATAAGAAACCAAAAGGCAATTTTAGCTAGGAAATAATGTTGATATAGTTGTTTTACTGTAAAAATAGGAAATCCAACCACCATGTGTTGATTAAGATGGTGCAAAGGAATGACAACCGACTGAGAAAGGACAAAGTAAGAATGATACATCTCTACATAACACATGTCAACTTTCATGGCCACTAGCTCATGATCTTCCCCCCTCCCCCGAAACAAAAAGGAAAAGAGGGGGTAAATAGAAATTGATAATACAATAAAAATGTTGTTTGAAGAGGTCCTTGCCTTGATCACCTCCTTGGAAAATATGTTTCTTCTAACAAAAGATTAATCAATCAAGAGAATAAAATTGCACAATCTAGTTGCATAATGGTAATCAAGTAAATATTCCAAGTAATATTGTAATGACTAGAAGGAGCAGACTGAGGCTAATGAGCGAGTACGAGGGTGCCATATAATATTCTCTTTCAACTTGCAGGCTACACTCTCTAGCACACAGTCTATCGTTATTATTTTGTAAATACTATAAGAAATATTCAAATTGTAAAAGAGCCAATATATGTAATTATACATAGGAAAGGAAGGAAGGAAACCCATAAATAGTTATTACATATGAAAAAAGGATATTGCCCTTGATGTGCTTTTCAATAACAAATGTTCACATGCAGCTGGTAGTTTGCAAGTTGATGACTACTTAAATATTTAGTGTCGAAATAAGGTGCCACTAAGAAGAATATGACACCAAGCAAAGTCATACGTATATGCTTTGCAAATCTTTTATACTAACTTGCCATAAAATATTTATGTAGCTAGCACTTAGGACTGACTTCCATTTTCTTCTTGCTGTCAAAGTAGTTATGATATAGCTATAATTCAAAATGTCATGAGCCTTGAGCAACTAGGATTCATAAACAACAATGTAAAGTAAATTACGAAAATGCATCTTATCTTGTTAAAGGTTGAGGCCACTTGAGCTTTTCCTTCTCTGTATTACTCTCCTAATTTCTCTCTTTCAGCCCCTAGATATTCTTTTAGTACTGGCTTTTCACTACGGAATGCAAACTTGGAATTTTGTATGATTATTTTGTAGGATAAATGTTAACGAACAGTCAAAATGCAACCCAAAAAGAGATAATGAAGGCCAACCACTAAAGGCAAAGCATAAAAAACAAATTTTATGCACCAAAATAAGAGTGAAAGGGATCAAAAGGAGAGCGAAATAAGCTAGCAGTGGTAGAATAAAATTAGAATACCTGCGCATATATTCAGGGAAAAATTCAAGAAGAGAGCAAAATCGAGTATAAAATCAAGAAAGCATAATAGGGAAAGATGGGCAAGGTGAAATACATTTTTCGTGAACAACAACAAAAAGAATCGAAACCAACAAGCAAACTGAGATGAAGATGAGAAATTCAAAATCATATCTAGTGATAAACAGAGAAGTTTCTCATATGTAGAGATACGAGATCTAAGAAAGATGGGAAAACTTACAAAAGGCTACTCAATAAATAAAAAGCCTAGAGTAGATTTAATAGTCTCACAAACTCACCAGTAACAGACGCCATTATCACTGCCATTAGTCTGGCATCGCCATTATCACTGCCATTAGCCATCATGCCAGACAAATCGATCCATATTGAAAATTAATCAGACAGACGAGAAAGAAAGGAAGAAGAGAAATCAAAACACAAACAAAAATCGAAAAATCCAACAAAATGGATTAGCAATTTGATAAATGTGTTGCCACAAGACACCTTTTAAGTTTCTTATTTAAACTTAAAAGTTACATTATCATATATTGAATTTTTAAAAACTATATGATTGAATAGAGGAAGAATGTTACAATTTATAAATTGTGCAAAAATTATCTTTGTATCCATATTTTTTTCACAATTGGAAAATTATAGGTATAATACGCCATCACATATATCCTGATTTGATTAACGTGTTATTTGTATCCATCGATAAAGCTGCATAATAATTGAAAATTTGGTGATTTGAAATCATTTAATACATTAATTTTAATTAAGATAATGTAATAGTCCAACCCTAAATTATATTTGTTTATTTAATTACCTCATGTTAATGATTTTCTCAAATTTATTTATCGTATTTAATCATCCCGGTGGGGAAAAATTTATTTGGGCCCTCACTTGCCAATTCAGATTTTATTTATTTATTTAATTATTAATGAAAATTTTGGAAGAATTGATAGTAGGCTCTAACAAGTTTAATCTAAGTAATTTATTTTGTTTTCCGTAGCATTACAAAAAATTAAATTTGAGTATGCAAAACGTTATTGTTACAGGGTGTTTTATTTCCGAACCCAACTTAATTCCGGTCCAATTTGAAGCCCAACAAGTTTGCATGATTACCCTAGCTAATAACCATGATTTAAGCGTAAGCACGGTTAGTAAAAAGCTACTTTTTGAGCTATAAATTGAGCCAAGGCATGAGATAAGTCAAAAAAATACAACAAACTCAACCCACATCTGTCTCTCCTCTCTCACTCTACACGGCCAGCCCCCCTCCCTCAAGTTGCTGCTGCTATTGGTGTTTTTCGACCAACCCTGGTTGCCTCTGACTCCCCTGCCATTCTAATACCACTAGCCACCATCCTCCATCGTCAAAACCACTAAACATCACCTCCGTCTCTGCTTTTATCAAGCTTGAAGTGAGTAACCTTAATCTTGATCTTGTTGAATTTTATTTTTATCTTAGTTTTGATTCTTGTTTTGATGTTTTTAATTATTGATCATGATGTTTTGATAAGAAACTAGAGTTATTTTGATGTTGATCATGATGGAGTTGAGTTGGGAGCATGCTAGGGTTAGGGTTATTCATAATCATGCAAGCTTTAAATGGGAAGTTTGTTTTTCTTGGATTCTTGTATTTGATTTAGTGATTTTAATCTCTAACAATGCTATCAGAATGTTCTTGGTGATCTTGGATGAAATGGAAGTTGACCAAAAGTTAGGGTTT
>NCQV01083122.1:0-14651 GCA_002740545.1 Lophocereus schottii
GCGTTTGACGTCATTACTGTGGTTGATTAGGATTGCTCATAAAACAAAAGTTGTAGTACAGAAAATGATATTTCCATATTGTGCTCATGCACCTCAATACGATATTTCTAAGCGTAGTCATTCAGGTGAGATAAACGGATTACAATAGGGTTCAACGAAAGGTATTCAAGTGAAGCAGAAAACAATATAACAGAAGGTTAAAGATTTTAGAGAATGGTAAGGTATACAGATCAATAGGTTAAAGGGGATATACGGGTGGTTATATGCACTCCTAGGCAATGTGCCACAAGAGTCACTTACCCCCTTGGTACTGACTAAAGGTCAGTTCTTACCTAGGACTATCTACTTTAACTCCACATCTCTTCCATCAATTCTATTCCCAAGATCAGCTGAAATTAATCAATTCAACTAGTCTAGGTCAACTATTAATTTCCAATAGTACTTGAGGTAGAGAAACCTCTGAAGAACCTTTGAACATATATCAGTGGACCTTTTATCTTTTAATGACTTCAGCTCTTTCATCACCTACAATTCTTAGTTTTGGTTTCCACAACCATTCACAAAACATTATTCACAATACTAATCAATTTCAAGCGACATGTCCAATAGTTCTACCCACATACACAACATATAAAATAAAAGAGTATGCATAATGCAGGTAAAGAGATAACTTACAATCTAGCTACCCTTTCCTACAGTCACACTCTATTTAGTATCTATGTCTTCACGTTTTAAGCATTACATTAGAATATAATATCTTAAGAAAGCCACTTCTAAGGACTCTAATGAGACTCATGGTGAGCCCAAGTTCACTAAACTTGATGAGCCCATTCTTGAAACACCACAAAAAAAGTCAACTTTTACCAACATGGATCATTCTTTTGGTATATGTTGTTTCCCTATTGGCAAAAGTTTTTACCAACATATATTTATTTGTTGCTAAGTTGTTGGTAAAAGGTTTGGTCATAAAAATTCCACCACCCAATATAGAAGATAAATAGGTAATGTTATTTGCCATAAATGTAGCACTGTTTGTTGAATTTACACCACATAGCATTGTTTTTATGTCGGTCAAACTTATAGCAACAAGATCATTATGTTGGTGAAACTAATAGTGACACATGATAGTGAGGGGAAAAGGGTTTCATCTATTGGTAATAAGTCATAAGCACAAAAGAGTCCTTTTTTCCATCACAACCATATATCCTTCATATAAACACATTCTAGCTAAGCTATAAATAAATTAATATGAAGCCTTGAAGAGATAGGAATAAAAACTAGAAGTATCATTTATTTATAAAAGTAAAAGTACTACAAAATGACATCCTTAAATCAAAATATTGTGCATAATTTTATCATGAAAAGAGTGAAAAATATAAGAAACTACATTATTTTATCCTAGTTAAGCTTGTTTCATCACATCCTCCAGGGAACTCCTTTTTAGGTTCATGTCAAAAACTTCACTCCATGTTTTTGCTAATTTTCTCTATACGTGTCTTTTTGTCGTTGCTCTCTTTGGCATTTGCTTCTTTCTCTTTTTTAATGTGAGTAAGTGAAGGATGTTTCCTATGCGAATGGTGAAACTACCATTAACCTTTCTGTTAGTAGGTTACATGGATACCTTTAATTAACTCACAAACATCAACAACAATTTTACCATGAGAAATGGAAACTTGATTAACCTTCGTTCTCCTCTATATCTGGTCTATAGGAAAAAGATCAACAACTATTAGATATTAGGGAAGGGAAGAAAACAGGACAAAGGGTGACCAATTTAGTTTAAGTTAAACCAAAATATTTATTTGAAAGAAACATTACTACCAGTATATTTTAATAAAGTGCTCTAGATTGTCGCAGGTATTTTAACTTGAAATCTTTAATGCTAAGTATTTACGCGTATAGTTTCAAAGCAACTTACTTGAAATGATCAATTTCTTTAATTATTGTTTGGTAAGAAATTCACTTCTCAATAGGTTGCCACCTATGGAAAGCAAACATATGAAACACACACTAAATGAATGACTCTTAAAGCATAACTAAAATATTTCTTTACCTCAACTTGTCAATTATGCAAAGGTTGTAGATGGTATACTCACTTCGTAATAATGTTCTACCAATGCATAGTATAATTTTCATTGATTAAAAAAATTGACTATACTTCCCTAGTGTAAAACATACTAGGCATTTACCTCATAGGTTCTTTAATCTCCAAATTATAATAGAAGACCAACAACGACCAATCAGTGAAGCCAATGAAACATAAGCAGAAGAAAACATGCGATCAAAACAAAGTTAGGTTCACCAAAATATACACAGTTTCCAAATGACAATCTAGAACTACCAAACTTTGAACATTTTCAGTCTAAAAGCACAATGGAGAGAAACATTAAAGTAGCCATATAATTGAATTGCTCTTGTTTAGTCCTGGTTATGTAAATAAAATGTGGTGATGCTATAACATTAATTAGTTTCTTCTTAAAAGGCTATAATAGAAAATGCTCAAGCATGACCACTTCTAAGAAGTTTCTTCTTCCAGAAGCATTGATGATAACAATTTAATCATGTAGCACATATGCTAAGTGGCATCAAAGAAAACCTATAGCACAATGACCTAACAACAATTGACAAATTAAACTGCAAGTTAACATGCCTATGGTTTTGTAACATTCTTTCACTTAGTGTTGTTAGGATTAAGAAATCTAATGGCAGCCAGTATATGACTTTCTTACTTTTAAGTAATTTCATAGAATAAACAACTTGGAGTTTATTTTAGCATCTAAGCAATGTTGGTATAGAGATGCAATTTTTAACATTCATGTGAAAAGAACACAAAGTTACCTTCCAATCCAAAAATCTTCTTGTTGAGATCACTCGTTAAAAAGGGTTTTACAATGATAAAGAAAATGACGCTTACCAAAAGAGGAGCTCAAGAACTCCTTTCGCCAATCTATGGTGTGCCCTAGTATTACAAAGTCTTAGTACTCACCAGTTTTTCCTGGTAAAAAACAAAAGATAAAGAAGAGTGAATGCAGGTATATAATGACCCTGTAGGAACCAAAGATAGGCTAATGATGAGTGAAAAGAATATGATAGCAATAAAATGACACAAGTAATTAGCAACCGAAGATAAACAAATGGAAAAATGATAGCAGAAAATGATTACTTGACAAATTGGATATACATGATTCAAACTAGAAAACTATCATAACAATAAATGAATTAAGTGGATAAAGAAAAATTTGAATATCATGAAAGGAGAAATTGGCATCGAAAATCAATTGAATTTAATGAATTTGCAATAGAATGATAGTATAAAGCAAGAAAGAAACTAAAATCAGATAACACAAAAGCTTGAAAAAAAATATGCCAGTTCCTCGTCCATGTTGAACCTGGTCTTCCTCAATGCTATGACTTAGCTTGTACCTTCATTCTTGGCTTTGTACACCTTGACATATGTTTCTTTCCCTATTTTGTCTAATTTTTCATATATTTCCATCATTAATTGGAGCTGTGATTTGATTTGCAAATTGGATGAATTGTAAACCCTAGAAATGAGAGTAAGAAAGAGGAACATTAGGTGGTGTCAGTGTGAGAAAATGTGAAAGGTAGATAGAGGGGCACATATTTTTCTAGCTTACGATACCCTTTTAGGTTACGTTTCTCACCAAAGAGTGTTTTTTTTTATAAAAAGTTTTTAAAATGGGCAATTAATTTCTTTCTAAAATGGAGCAGGAAATGCAAATTTTAGGGGGGCAATTTTAGTGAGATATTAAATTTCAATATAATACAAGTGAATTTTTAGGTACTTATGCCACTAGATGCAAATGTTAGCATGAAATACGCTGGTACATGAACATTAATTCCAATAAATTCTTTTATTTGTTTTAAATACTCATCTAGTATGGATATGCTATGTNNTTACAAACAAAAAATTTTATCTATTGAAATGATCATTTTTACCAACAGAAAAAATTGTTTACACTAGATATCTGTTGTAAAAAGCCATTATTTTTGTAGTGCAAGAGAAAACACACCAAGCTCATTAAGGGATCACTTCTTACCTCCCCAAGCTTCCCTAAGATTTTGTTTAACTTCCCTACTATCCCTTAGGATGCGCAATTTAAGTTTAACCTCGACTACGTTGACATACTCCCCAAATTTACTGGCTTTAAAGATCACTATTTATTTATTTGTGTGTTTATATATTCATATGCCCAGGGTACCAAATAATGTTGTAAGGATGAAATTCATTCCATTTGCCATTGAACAAAATGCCAAGAGGCAGATGTATAGTCTTGAGGTTAGCTCTATATTAGCGCCAAAAACATGATCTTTTCGTGATACCTTTATACCCAATTTATACTTGTAATAATTATTATTTTTAGATTTTTATTTGATTCTATTTGATTTCGTAGATCTTTGAAACATTCAGAAAAATATGAAAAAGATGAAGAAAAATGCCGAAAATGAAGAAGTGGGTCAAGAACCCAACCACATACCTCAACCCATTTAGCATAAAAGCAAAACAAATCAAAACAAAAATAAAAAAACCAAAAACCTACCCAGCCCCCCCCCTCACGCGCCCCTCACGTGGCCTGCTTTTCCCCCTTAATTCTTTCTCTCTCTTGTCATGGTTCCCAGCTTTTGAACGAACCTAATGACATCCCTCCTAATCCCAGTTCCATCTCTTTCTCTCTCTCTCTCTGACTCATCTATCTCTCGACGCAACACCAACACTACACTACAACACCTCCATCTCATCCTCTTCCACCATGTTCATCTACCAACGCCAGCTCATAGCCACTAACTTGCATCATCTCCACCATCCACGATATCGTTAATTGAACGGCTAAGATCATCAAGCGTTCGAGTATAAATTGAAGGTTACGGCAAAGCAAGGAGATAATTTTAAGGTTTTAGCTAGGTTTAGGGTTATTGTTAGTTTCAATTCTAGTTTTTAGATAATTTTTAGGGCTGTTTATTTTCAAGTTCAAGTTTCAATGATTAGGGTTCGATTTTGGTCATTAGTGTTGATTTTCGATTGTTAGACTCGATCTCTAGCTTGCATTTTGCATATTTGGAGCTTGGTTGTTGGTTTGGAGTAGATAATCATAATTTCTAGCTTGTAATTGCAATGAAATTAGCATGTATGGTCCTTGATTGTTCTCAACTAAGTGGCATTCTTTGCCATTAATGGAGCTCCACTCCATCCCCTCCATGGCCATAAAATATGGATTTGTTGGTTTGGTTTCTTATTTCGACTTTCCTTGGCTGTCAATTATGTTCCCCTATTTCTTTTGCTCCATTTTTGGTTCTGCTCCCCCTCCCCTACTGCTCTGCTATGATTACAAGCTGTAACTCGATTTTAGGTTGTGCTTGAGGTTATGATGAGTTTTCTGAGTTGTTAGACTATTAACAATGCTTACGGCTTCTACTTCCATTGATGGTGTTCTAATGCATTCCCCATTCCACGTTCTCTATTCCATTCCTCTGTTTTGTTGAGATGTGGGTTGTTGAGTTTGTTTGTGGATGCTTGATTATCAACATTGTAAGGGGGGTTTAGCTTAGTTTGGCAAGGAAGCCCCTGTCCAGTTGTTGATTGCTTAGTTCCCTTTTCCTTAACTTTTGTTTCTTTTGTTTAGATAATGTAATGAATTATAGTTGAGTTTGCTCTATTAAAGTTCGTTAGGCTTTATGAAATTATGTGAGTTATAGTAATGAGTATTAGATTATCTTTTCTTATAATTGGTATGTTTAGTTGATTATTCTTTTAGTTAGTTTATGAATCCTCATCCTTATAGAGGCAACTCTCACGTACTATGATGAAAGTCATACATTTGCCAGGAGATTAGGTCACATTTATATTTTGTCGTACTTTGTTGATTTCATTATTAGTCTTGATTAGTTTAGTTCATTTCTTGAAAATCTAAAAAATTCAAAAAAAATTAAAAAATAAAAATTGAGAAAAAAATTTGAAAAAACATGAAAATCACTAAAAATTAAAAAACTTAAAAACAATTCAAAGGCAAATGGCAAGTTTCTATTTCCCTCAGTTTAAGCATGAAATATTTTGGCAATATTTGAGTAGATTGAATGACTTTCATGTTCAATGTGTTGATCATTCTTTTGAGAAATGGAAAATTTGTCAAGTGATCTCTGAGGGCCTAAATTATGAATATTGGGTTCATGTTGAGACTAGGTGATGTGTCTCTTAAGGGTTAAGCTTAAACTCAATTTAAGAGTGAAAGCTAAAACTAAGAAAGATTACAATCAAGGGAAAAAGGATAGAAACTAAACTAATCTTTGGATATAGATTTCACCACCAAGGATTAATCTAGTGAAACTAAACTCTCACTTAGATACAGATTTCACCACTAAACTTGAGTTTAGGGTCCTCAAGCTCAATTATTATACAGATATCACCACCTGATCAAGGTTTAAGACTCACTTGATTACCACTTTAATTGGCCTAATTAGAGATAAGTAAGCAGAGAATTTGAAATAACAACACTGAGGAGTTATAAACTCAACTTTCGATTTTAATTTCACAACACTTGAGTATACTACATATAAGGCACGTCCATGCCATTCCTTAGTCATTAGGTAATCAATTAAAGATCACTTAATGTTTAAGGAAGCTCACTAAGTATACTTACATATCCAAATACATCGTTTATAGCACTTAACTGAACTAAAACAAGTACAAATGAATACAATGGCTTAAAGCAATTAATTTAAGCTAGTCCTTGATGATTCTAGGCTACATGAGTCATCTTTCCTCCCTTGGAAGGAAAGCACACACTGCTGCCATCTCAAAAGTAGGAGAGGATTGCATGCTTGACACCTCGTGCTGAAGTGGATAGATGAATGCATGCAAAATGGCTTAATCTTCCTCTTCCATGTAGCACTTGCTGCTTTCATGAGTAACCTAGTAACTAAGCTCAAGCTACCAGGCTAGCGCGCACACACCTTGAAGGAGAGAACCCACCTAAGAGGAAAACTCCTAGGCTAAGGAACCGACCTGCTAGGTGTGGCATATTAGCCGAAGTTCCATGCTATTGGGCCACTGTATTTTAATAAATAATATGTGTTTTTCTTCAATGGGGGGAAACCTCAAGACTTCTAAAAACCCCCTGTTTTGAAAATCATGACTTGGACATCATTAAGTGCCTTAATCAGCAAGATCTTTCTAACTGTGCAGATTCTAACGCCTACTGGGCAGCTTTGACAAAACGATTGAATTGACCCCTTTAACGTGCTCTTATACCTTTGTGCTTAACATAAGAAACAAACTAGACATCCTAAATCAACTAAATAAAAGAATTAAATATTTTAGATGTCGTTTGAACTATAAAATAATAAAAACAAAACCGGGTACAAACTGTCCGAAAACTACAGCTTGGACAGTTTGAGTTCAAGAGCTGATTAAAAGTGCACATGAAGTCCAAATGAGCTGAAACTTATTTTTCTAGAAAGATAACTTCTTGAATTTCAAATCCATGGTAAAATATTTGGCTTAAACCTCAAAGAGGCCTAAGTAATTAAGCTCACGAAACTGAGTATGCTTCTGGATTTAATCCGATAACTAAGTCTTCTTGAATTTATAAAAATCTAATTAAATCCTTGAACTTTGACGACTAATTTGGATTTCCTTGGCTGCTGTGGACCTCCAAATTAGAGTTCCTTGAGGGATTTACTCCATCCTCCCCTTGTTGAGAAGGATTGGGCTTAGCATCTGTGCGTTATTATTCTTGGGAAAAAAAAGGAAAAAGGGAAAAAATGGAGCAAATGAGGCAATTAGGCAAGGAAACCGGGATCATGTCAATGTTAGCAATCTGATTCATAAAAGTTGATACACATTTGCACATGCACCAAGGTATACATATCATTGCATATTCTGTGTGGGGTGAAAAATGAGAGTTAGGATGCTTCCTTCAACTTGGATATCTTCTGCATGTACATTCTATTTGTATATGGTTTGGTGACTTGGTTAGTAGGGTGTTGCAGTTGCCTGAATCATGTACATAATTATCCCATATACTTGTATATATGCTTATGTTTTGATTGCCCATTCTATTTGTATATACTTTTGTGACTTGGTTACTAGGGCGATACAATTGCCTAAGTTATGCCCTTAAATCCAATGGGTAAGCATGGATGAATTGGAATCTAGTAGAAATATGATTAACCACCCAAAGAAGCCCTTTTTGGTCTTGAAAGCTATTTTCCTTAAATCAATCTTGGAGAACACCCTAAAACATTATGGTTCATCTGGGGAAAGAGGGTGAAAATGTTTATGGAGTGGGGTGGCTAATGGATGGTTTGGAGAGGGGCCTCCGAACTCACCTTGAACAGTAAGCAATGGTTCATTATGAGTAAGGAAAGGGGTCGAATGCTCATGGTGCTTTAGTGGTTTTCTTTCATGGAGTTTAGAGAGGGGTAAAGTTGCTAATGTGTTCTCTTTTTCTCCGTTTGTGATCAATGAACATACCTTGATGTTCTTGCTTTTTTTATCCTCATCACATTGAAAACCACTTAAAACACTCCCCAAAAGAATCATTTCTCCCTCATCAGCTTTCACCTCAACTTCTTGAGTTTCCTCCTAATTGACTACCACATCTTCTTCTTTCTTTTCCTTGACCTCATACTCCTTCACGGCTTCCCATTCAGCGAAGGTGATAACATTTCTATTTGGGCAGTTCGCAGTTGTGTATCTAAGTCTTTGGTACTTAAGGCATCTTGTCATGCCAGAAGGACTAGTGTGTGGACTGCTTTTTGGGGATAGTCTCTCTTGTGGAGTTTGGATTCTTTGTGGTGTGGAAAGAGAGGGAACCATAGGTTTAGGAAAAGAAATGGAACTCCCTTTGTCAAAAGGTTGGTCCCGGAGTGGGGGCGGAAGTAGGGAAACATGTTTGAGTATGTAAGAGGGTAGGCTAAAGACACCCATCAGCTTCCTTCTCATCTTCTTCCAAGTTCTAACCTTCTCTTTTCCTTTCTTTCTTCTCTTAAACTTGTAATTATTCCACCATTAAAGTGCATAACTTCTCAATCTTGAAATAACCACTTTGAACTTCTCTTGGTCATTAAGGATGCAACAAGCAAAAACTCGTTCCACGTTAGATAACCAACTTGTGAACTCTTCCTCTTGGCCACGAAATTTTGAAATTTCGAAGCAAGCATATCCAATTTCAATAAAAGCTAACTCTTTTTCCAAGCTCATTGTTGATGGCATGATGGATGAGGTCTGGGGTTCTTTGTGGGCTAATTTGAAATGTAAGTAGGCTGTTTGTGTTTAGATTTTGTTTGGGATGAACTCAATGAATAGAAACATGAATAGGATGATTCTAGCCAAGGATTCAGAACTTTCTCTAATACCAAATATGATGTATCTCTTAAGTGTTAAGCTTAAACTCAATTCAAGAGTGAAAGTTAAAATCAAGAAAGATTACAATCAAGGGAAAAAGGATAGAAACTAAACTAATCTTTGGATATAGATTCACCACCAAAGATTAATCTAGTAAAACTAAATTCTCACGTAGTACAGATTTTACCGCTAAGATTGAGTTTAGGGCCCTTAAGCTCAATTAGGATATAGATTTCACCACCTAATCAAGGCCTAAGACTCGATCACCACTCTAATTGGCCTAGTTAGAGATAAGCAAGTAGAGAATTTAAAGTAATAACACTGAGGAGTTATAAACTCAACTTCAGATTTCAATTTCACAACACTTGACTACAAAAGGGATGTTTATGCTACTTATAAGGCACGTCCATTCCCTTCCTTAGTCATTTGGTAATCAATTAAAGATCACTTAATGTTTAAGGAAGCTCACTAAGTATACGTACATATCCTAATACATGGTTTAGCACTTAACTGAATTAAAACAAGTACAAATGAATACAATGGCTTAAAACTAATTAACCTAAGCTAGTCCTTGATGATTCTAGGCAACATGAGTTATGTTTGCTCCCTTGGAAGGAAGGAACACACGGCTGCCATCTCAAAAGTAGGAGAGGATTGCATGCTTGACACCTCATGCTGAATTGGACAGATGAATGCATGCCAAATGGCTTAATCTTCCTCTTCCACGTAGCACTTGCTACTTTCATGAGTCACCTAGTGACTAAGCTCAAGCTACCAGCCTAGCACATGGACACCTTGAAGGAGAAAAACCCACCTAAGAGGGAAAACTCCTAGGCTAAGCAACCAACCTGCCAGGTGGCATATACTGGCCAAAGTTCCATGCTATTGGGCCACTGTATTTTGATGACTAATATATGTTTTTCTTTAATGGGGGGAAACCTCAAGATGTCTAAAAACCCCCCGTTTTTGAAAATTACAACTTGGACATCATTAAGTACCTTAATCACCAAGATCTTTCTAACCATGCAGATTCTAATGCCTACTGGGCAGCTTTGACAAAATGACTGAATTGACCTCTTTAACGTGCTCTTCTGCCTTTGTGCTTAACATAAGAAATAAACTAGGCATCCTAAATGAACTAAAAAAATGAATTAAATAATTTGGATGTCGTTTGAACTATAAGATAATAAAAATAAAGCCGGGTACAAACTGTCCCAAAACTGTAGCCTGGACAGTTTGAGTTCAAGAGCTAATTAGAAGTGCCAAATGAAGTGCAAATGAGCTGAAGCTTATTTTTATAGCTTCTTGAACTTCAAATCCATGGTAAAATATTTGGCTTAAACCTCAAAGAGGCCTAACTAATTAAGCTCACAAAATTGGGTATGCTGTTGGATATAATCCGACAACTAGCTTTTCTTGAATTTGTAAAAATCTGACTAAGTCCTTGAACTTTGATGACTAATTTGGATTACCTTGGCTACCATAGACCTCTAAATTAGAGTTCCTTGAGGGATTTACATCACTATGTACCCAGGGGTTTGGATTGTTCGTTCACTAATACTCCTGGTCTGATTTAGGATTTCTTTGAGTATTTGGCTCATGATACATAGGCGTATGACAATGCTAGAGAAACTTTTAGTCATGCCTCTCCTGACCCTTATATTATGCATGCTACATCTTTAGATGAGAGTTAGGTTGAGGGTATATCCTATGAGCACTCTCATACTCCACGTGCTCCTATTTCATGTTATCATTATGATTCCTTTGATCATGATGTTGACACCTATCAATTGCTTTGTAGACCACACAAATTAAAGGGACTAGCTGTCTTTATAGGGAGATTTACCTACAAAGTTTATTCAAGACTGACCTTAGTTTAGGCTCTCCTACACCTGAGGTTAGGTCTTGTGATGACTTTCAAGTTAGGAGTGAGACACTAATTCCTTCAGGGCATGATTATTATGATGATGCACATTTTGATGACCTTAAGGTTTCAAGTAATCCCTTATCTAATTTAGTAGTTGCACCCTCTCTAGAGTTCAGCATAGTTAGTGACCACCCTGAGGGTAGCCTGATCGCTCATGACTTTATCTCTTCCATTGACTCCCTTAGGAGAGCAAGAGGACGGAGATGGTTTTGAGGCTGATGCTAGTTCTGATGACCAGTGTGGCTTACTAGTTGAGTCAGAGGATACCTTTTATAAGTAGTATTCTCTTGATGAGCCTTATGTTAGGGATTTGAGTGAGGATACACGTCCTGATGAGCTTAGGGGTCCCATTTCTGATGAGTCTCCCCTTGACTTAGCTCCCACCCCTCCTATTTCACCCCTTTCTTCTTCCCTCCTCATTTTTCTTCCTTCTTCAAAGCCTCCCGAGTGTATTTTTGTAGAGTCTGAGACTTTTTTGTTTAGCAGTCATTGTTCAGATCAGACTCTTGATGATAGTGACATAGATAGACTCGATGATCGCTTTGAGCTGAAGTACTTGACCTTAGACCCTCTTATGACCTTTAATTTTCCTATCTCACTTAATTGGCCTTGTTTTGGTCCTCTCCCCTTCCCCTTTCAAGACGTTGGATTTTATTTCAGTCATTTAGACCACTCTCAATCGTCTATACATTCATATAGTCACATCACTATTAAATCATTGAAGAGTGCATCTGATGTTGCATGTACACATCTCTCTTTTGATTGGGCTGCGAGTTTTGATAAGCTCAAGAGAGCCTTAAGTTGCATCCCATGCATGCACTTTATTTTAGCTCCACTTCCCATTTCTAACTACTTGCATTTTTGTGAGGAATGTGCCCGATCATTTGTTAAGTTGCTTTGAGCGTTGGTGAGTTTTGATATGAGTATTAGCATGTGATTTGACATGGAGTGGTTGATGCTCCATGGACCTCTTCGATGTCATCTGAGTTAGGGATTTAGTTTGGGTATAATCAATACCCAACCTAGCCACCCCCTCCCTGTTCTCCTTTTTCATTTTTCTTTTTATACATAGTTGTGGATATTTAGAACTGTGATGTATAAGTAATCAATCTTAAGGAGAAATTTTAGATTTGTTGAGTTGAGTTGGCTATGATCACCCTTGATTTTGTTATGGTGTATTTTATTTTGTGATTACTTGTTAGTTATGGATATCTAGGATGTGAATAGTAGTGGATATCTAGAATTGTTCTTGTGTATGTTAGAGTTGTGTGTTTTGTTTCCTTGGTTTTGTGAGTTTTGGTTTTTCTTTTGTTTTGTTTAATATTTTGTTTTTGTTTTTTTTTAAGCTTTAGTAGTTTTGCTTTGGTCTTGTATTTTGTTTTGAGTGTTGTTTTGAGTCTTAGTTTGTTTCAGGTTTACTTTTCTTTTGTCTTTGATTCGGTGGTTCCTTGTTTACGTTGGGTAATTTTTTTTTAAGAATGTTTTAGTTATTCTTTGTGTATTGGTAAAATGTTTTTGTAAATATGTGATTAGTGGTTTCTTTTTCGCTCTATTGGTTTTATGTTTTATTTTTCTCTTGTGTCTGGTTTTGTTTTAGGTTTCTTTTTCATCGTTTGGTATTTAGTAACTCCTTTGTCTTGTTTCTATTTTAGTGAGTGTTTGTGTTTTGGTCTTATTTTGGTTTTTGTTTTGTTTTAGTTTTAGTTCTTCTTTTAGAATTGATTTCTGTTTCTTTTTTTTGTGATTTTGGTTTTGATTTTGATTTTGGTTTTGATTTTAATTTTGGTGGTGTCCTAGTTTGTAAATACTTGTGGATTTATGTTGGTTTTATGGTTGTGTAGGTTATATGATTGCTTTTTGGAGCTTTGATTCCCACAATGAGGACGTTGTGGAGTTTTGGTGTGGGTGTGAGCTGTCTATTTGTATATATTTCTCGAGAATTTTGAAAAATTCAAAAAGATTTTTCGTTTTCTTTTAGGATTTGTGCGCTTTCTTAGGTGATTGTGATCCCTTGTTACTAGGTTATTGAGTAATATGTAAGTAGACTTTGCATGATGAGATGTCTAGTTTAGGATGTATATTCGATTTTTCATAATAACCCCATCTCATATGTTTGATTTTATGCTACATTGCTCACTTTATCACCAATTCTTAGGGTCATGTTGTTAAGTTGACATGTGAACTGTTTGTTTGTCGAAATTGCCTTCTATGCTATTGAAAAACACAAAAAAAGAAAAAAGAGGAAAAAGTCTAAAAAATTGAAAAAAAACCGAGCACCAATGTTCATAGCCACTATCTTTATTTCATATCTTTAATTGTCTTGAATATGTGCTATGTTGCTTGATTACATATCTGTTTGGGTAATGAAATAAGTCCTTTGCATAATCGAATAAAACCCATTTTTAGGGAAGGTCTGAATATTTGTAAGTGAAGCGGGCTTAGCATTTGTGCGTTATTATTCTTGGGAAAAAAAGAGGAAAAAGGGAAAAAATGGAGCAAATAAGGCAATTAGGCAAGGAAACCGGGATCATGTCAATGTTAGTAATCTGATTCATAAAAGTTGATACACATTTGCACGTGCACCAAGGTATACATATCATTGCATATTCTGTGTGGGGTGAAAAATGAGAGTCAGGATGCTTCCTTCAACTTGGATATCTTCTGCATGTACATTCTATTTGTATATGGTTTGGTGACTTGGTTAGTAGGGTGTTACAGTTGCCTGAATCATGTACATAATTATCCCATATACTTGTATATATGCTTATGTTTTGATTGTCCATTCTATTTGTATATACTTTTGTGACTTGGTTACTAGGGCGATACAATTGCCTAAGTTATGTACATTATTTCCCGAATTACTTGTATATATGTTTATGTTTTGAAAAAAAAACCCAAAAAAATTTTCCTTTGTTTTTGAAATGATTTTTATGGGTATTTCACATGAAAACCCTCATGAGACCTCACTCATCCACTTGGGAAACTCAGGGGTTTGAAGGGCTTGTTGTATATACTAAATACAACCGTAATTGCTATGAAGGTGAGTTAGGATTTTCTTTTCTTATTTTTCATTTCTTTGTAGGTAGTTTAGTTGTTTTACTGGAGAGCAAGCAAATCTTGGTATGAGGGTATTTGTTTGTACAAAAAACGTGATCTTTTTATGATATCTTTATACCCAATTTATGCTTGTAATAATTATTATTTTTAGATTTTTATTTGATTCTATTTGATTTTACAGGTGTTTGAACATTCAGAAAAATACGTAAAAGATGAAGAAAAATGTTGAAAATGAAGAAGTGGGTCAAGAACCTAACCACATGCCTCAACCCATTTTCGCCTAAAGGTAAAAAAAAAAAAATC
>NCQV01083133.1:0-14056 GCA_002740545.1 Lophocereus schottii
TTTTTAATTTTTTAATTTATTGTATTTATTTTTATTTTTTATTTTTCATTTTTCATTTTTTATTTTTCATTTATTATTTTTCATTTTCTTGTATTTATTTTAATTTTTTATTTTTAATTTTTTTGTATTTATTTTTAATTTTTTTGTTTTTCATTTTCTTATTCCAGAAAAAGAACCTATGAAAAATTTAAAAAAATAAAAATAAAAAATAAATACAAAAAAATAAAAAATAGGATAATAAAAAATAAATTAAAAATTAAAAAATTAAGACTACAAAATTTAAAAAATTTAAGAAAAATGAAAATAAAAAATAAAAAATTAAAAATAAAAAATAAAAAAATAAAAAATTTAAAAAATTTAAGGAAAATCAAAAGAAAAAGAAAAAAGAAAAAAGAAAAAGGTTAAAAAATTTAAAAAGAAAAAAGAAAAAATAAAAAAGAAAAAATAAAATGTAAAAAAAATAAAAAATAACAAATAAAAAACAAAAATAAAAAAACAAAAATACAAAAATACAAAAATAAAAAAATAAACACAATGAACAAAATAAAAAAGAATAAGAAAGAATAAACAAAAATAAAAAAATTTCATCATCATTAATTACTATCACAATAAAATTATTACATTATAAAACAAAAAGCTATTAATAACAAATACTTCAACTTCATTCAACTTTCACCCACACTCACCCACTCCTTCCCACACTTAAAAAAAAAAAAAATACCACACTTACCCACTCTTTTCCCCCCTTTCCCACACTCACCCATCCCACACCCCTCATTTCCCACTGAAAAGAACAGGGCCTTAACCAATTGTAAATTTTGTACAAGTATTGTCAGTAAACTGTAATTTTACACTTTCATACAGTTTTCTATCTCACATTAAAATACAAAAGCAAACCAATAAATATGTCGAAATAACTAGTAGGATAGACTTATTGACATAAAGAGATCTGGAACTTATCTTTTCGAAAGTTAGTTAACTTTATCTGACGTATTTCCAAAATAGCTAATTATGTTGCTAGCATAAGTGATTTAAACTATCAATCAGTGACTTATAGTTGTCTATCAAACAACTCCTTTATATCTTTTACTTTATCGCCTCAAACTCTAACCAATGTGGTGGGATAGTCCACATGTGTGGATGCACGTATATTGATTCGGATTGAGTTAAATACTCACCCAAGAGTGGTAATACAATGTTGGCCTTAGGAGCCCTCTTCAAGGATTGAAAGGTGGTAAGTCTTTTAAACAACTCACATAAGATGGCCTAATAGGTAACGGTGATACATCAATACTATTTCAACCCATAAATTGCTTATTATCATATTAACTATTTCACAATAACTTGTCACAACACGATCATACCCAAGAGAAACATATCAAAAGGGGCCAAGAAGAGGGCGGAGGATTACGATAGCAAATGTACTGTCATTTAAATATCTATCAATTTAATCTATTATTGCACATTTACAATCTTTTGTTAATGATTTATTTTAATTTTAATTTCACGATTTCAATAAAATTTTAAAGCTAAAAAAGGTTGGTATAAGGCATTGGGTGCACAATTTATTTGTTGATTCAGGTGGTTTGATATTTGTTTTTCTCAGTTAAATGTAATCTTAAACTTGATGTCTGTGCTTGGAGAAAACTTGTGCTGAAAAAATCATACACGTACGGTTTGATAGTTAGTTTAACTTCACATAGTTAGACAATCTAATACCGAAAACAAAAGAGAATTTAGACATTTCATACATAATACTTTTAGACGACATGTGACAAACTTCACAACTCTTTCATAAATATAGATCAATACAAAATATTTGAGTTTGACTCCAATCAACAGAAAATTGAAGACCAAAACCAAAAGAAAAATTCGACCTTCTCATATGCAAGACTTCAAAATCACCTTTCGCAAATGTTATGACTCTTTCATAGAATGTGTAGATTCATTATCTTTTGAGTCTCAATAAAAAAAATTCTAAAATTACATTAATTCATTTTTTTTAAAAAAAAATATATATTGGGAATTTAGATGAAGTGAGCATATTCTTTCCTGCAAAATCAATCTTTAGCTTCAGGTATGGTATGAATTTGTTTTTCAAACTCAAAACTCGAAACTCAAAAGAAATGTGTTAGATTGAATACGGGGTTGAAGAAAACCAATTTTAGCCTTTAGTGGGGGTATGTGATTGGATCCAAAATTCAAATATTTTCGTCAACCCACCCTTTCCCCCAACCCCACAAATTTGAAATCATTCGACGAACGGCTACTCCCACGCTCTCTGGCTCTCTGGCCTCCACTNCTCTCACTAGAATTTGCAGAGGTAGAAGAAGATGAAGCACTTTATGCTGCCATTGTTGAGGGAGGCCAACTCCAACAACCCTTCTTCATCGGAGCTTTCCACTTCTGCAAGCCCTAACCCTAACCCTAACTCGCAGAAGCAGAAGGGCAATCGGAAGCAGAAATTTCCACCCAGAGACAAGGAAAACTCCGATCCCGGCAACAACTTTGATATCGTCGCCGGAAAACCCTCGCCGGCGGGAAGATTGAAGAGTCCCTTGCCGCCGAAGCCTCCGAATCCTCTTAAGCGTAAGCTTATCAGTGATGCAGTTTACGACGTCATTGTCGGCTGTTCGAGCTGTTCATCATCCGATTCTGGAGTTAGGGTAAATTTGGCTCCTTCTTTGAGCTAGTTTTTCCTTTGAAAATGTCCACCGGTAGTTAGGGTTTTGAAAGATATGTTTGGATTCTGTTCAATTTCTTTAGGTTAAGCTGGTCAATTCTGCGAGTCCTGTGATCAAAGTTCTTTGATTGCATTATAGCTCTTCCATCATAAAAATATTCCCCTTTTGGCTATGTCAGAAACTGTTGTGCTAGTGGTTAATTCTATGTCGTTGCATTACTGAAAGGTGGTAGTGAGAATGCGTCCTTTGCACAAGGATGAGGAAGATGGGGAGGTGATAGTTCAGAAAGTTTCAAATGATTCGTTGTCTATTGATGGACAAACCTTTACATTTGACTATGTGGCTGATACAGAGGCAACTCAGGCAAGTTTCAGGTTGTTTTTTTCTTTAAGAAATGAAAATATGGATGTTTATGAAACACTCAGCCTTTAGAATTTCCCTCTTTCAGCAAGATATCTTCCAGCTTGTAGGAGCTCCGCTTGTGGAGAACTGTTTAGCTGGTTTCAACAGTTCTGTCTTTGCCTATGGACAGGTAGTTTCAAAGTTCAGACTTAGTTGTGCCCATACTTACCCATGATTCGAATGTCGACGAATAAGCTGCATTTGTTCTGATCCTATGCTCTTGATTTTGTATGATTAGACAGGAAGTGGAAAAACGTATACAATGTGGGGACCAGCCAATGCTTTATTAGAAGAGAACCTGACAAATGATCAGCAGGGCTTAGCACCCCGTGTTTTTGAGCGGCTTTTTGATTGTATAAATGAGGTTAAAATTCGGCTCCCGTTTCTTCTATTGAGAAATTATAAATAGAACAGAGGCTGTAACAATAACGCTGTTTGCTCCCTTCTATTTTATGTCATTTCAGGAACAAATTAAGC
The DNA here is from genome assembly GCA_002740545.1 of Lophocereus schottii. NCBI lineage: Eukaryota > Viridiplantae > Streptophyta > Magnoliopsida > Caryophyllales > Cactaceae > Lophocereus > Lophocereus schottii. Next base: position 3,564 of record NCQV01083133.1, read on the forward strand.
ATGCAGATAAACAACTTAAGTATCAGTGCCGCTGTTCTTTCCTTGAGGTAGCTTAATTGGATTCACGGCCTCCCTTTATAATGAGACTAAGGAGCCACTATGCAAATAATTGATCTCTTTATTGCAGATTTACAATGAACACATAACAGACCTATTGGATCCTAGTCAGAAAAATCTTCAGGTTTGAGGCAGATCTATCTCTCTTTTTCTGCTTGAAAAATGGTGTGCTAGTTTGTTCATCTAATATGTCTGGTGTTATCTTCTCCTACAGATCAGGGAAGATGTCAAGTCTGGAGTTTATGTCGAAAATTTGACAGAAGAGTATGTATCATCTCTAAGAGATGTGATTCATGTTTTATTGAAGGTTTGCTCTTTACTCAGCTACGTCTCTGAATTTTCGTGCTTATTGAAGAACACATCTGTCCCATGAGCAAATTGTGCTTCTTTCTTTCTTTCTTTTTTTTTCCCCCTGGGTCCTTTGAAAGCTTCAATTGTATTCCTTGCGCTGTCTTGAGAGAAGTCCATCTAATATGTTACCACATTAGACAACCCTGATGAATATAAAGTGCTGCAGAAATTCATATAAAGAACTGAAAATAAGAACAGAAATGAACGTTGTTGCTCGTGCAAATTATGAGTAGGGATGTTGACTTTGGTTTTTGTGGCACGTTATTTTTGGCGAAAGATGATGACGTTTGATGTTCATGGTTGACAAGGTATTATCAAGGTGACTAAAAGTATAAAATGTGTATAAGGGGGCTGTCAATGCACAACGTGCAGCTGAAGATGTGAGTTATGTTTCTCTCCAAGCATCAGTTTTATTGCAGCTTGTGGGGAATGATCTGTTGATTGTGAATTGTGTTTGTGGTCTTGTGGATAAATATAAATTATCTGTTTGAGGGCCAGTCAAGTCATATGTGTAGTTTGCTTGCAGTAAGGATGCTTCTGGGTGGTCAGATCACTTTTGAGCGTTATATTGCAATGACTTGGAGCCTTTGCGAAATTCAATATATGTTTGTACGTAAGCCGGTTGTCTTAATTGTGCAGGGACTTTCAAACAGAAGGACAGGTGCAACAAGCATGAACACGGAGAGTTCACGTTCACATAGTGTTTTTACTTGTGTAGTTGAATCACAATGCAAGGTATAGTGAGGCACATCCTAGATTGAGATAGTCAATAGGAATAGTGGCTAGTAATATGACTGAAAAGTGGATTTTCTCTTCCCGGAGTGGGGATGGAGGGCGCTGTTATTATGAAACATATTAGTCTGTAGTATGGTAATACTTGAGCCATTCGACAAATGTTGAGGTGAGCTTTTTTTGGGGGAGGGGGGGAAGGGAACAATGGCAATGTCCAAGGTGTGGAATGCTATCGGTAGTTTCTCACTTATAGGTATTGAGGCTAATGAAAATTGTTCATGTTGTAGAGCATGTCAGACGGTTTCAGCAGCTTTAGGACAAGCAGAATAAATCTAGTAGACCTTGCTGGATCAGAAAGGCAAAAGTTGACGGGTGCAGCTGGAGAGCGGCTGAAAGAAGCAGGCAATATCAATAGATCACTTTCACAGCTTGGGTATGTCAATAAGTGCAACATGGTCTCTTGTCAGTGTCTTAAAGTCACTCGGTGGGCTGCTGTCTGTATAATGATTGATGATTCATGGAGCCGCATGTAATCATTACAAACCTCAAAACCATGCTTATTGAACAGATCAAAGCGGCTGAGCGTACTTCTTCATAAATGAATCATAAAACTACTGTGAATGGATGTTACTGCTGCCAGTGTTGGATTACGAACAGTTCGTTGCTTATTTGCATTTTGATTAGCTGTCCAACTAGAGAAGCTGAGATGACTAAATTGTTATTTTCCGTGGGTCATTTTTTTTTTAATGGCATTGAAATAGGCTGTAGTTCTCCTTGTTTTCATTTCTTTTTCGTAATTGCATACTAATCAAATGGAAGGCCGTTGGCCATTTTGGATGGATGTCAGTCTGAGCCACTGATGTGGTTGTTTTCTTTGTGCTTCCTTCCTTGCTTACCTGCATAACAATTCATCTAACGGCATCCCATTTTCTGATTTTGAAATGGGTGGTAGTTTCTAATTTTTGAAGGTAGACAATAGGATCATTGAGATATTAGCTGAACATTCTAACTAAAACAAGAAGTTGCTCAATATGTTCCGTGCGCAGGACATGATAAGATTATTCTTAAGGGCTTGAGGGCATGATGATTATTGTAGTTGCCCGTTCTATACATGGATAACGTCCCCTTCCTATCTTCTTAATTGAACTTTTTGATTAGTCATTGACGAAAAAACAAAGGAACTGGCTGAGTAGGTTTTTTCCTGTACATTACAGAATTCCATAAGTGCAAGCAGTGTTCATTATAATCTGTGGTGTATTTTTTCCCCTCATGTGCTACTTGCAGAAATTTGATAAACATTCTTGCTGAAATCTCCCAAACTGGAAAGCAAAGACACATACCATATAGAGACTCCAGGTTGACCTTTTTGCTTCAGGAGTCTCTTGGTGGCAATGCGAAAATGGCAATGATTTGTGCTATATCTCCAGCACAAAGGTGATTTACGGTAGCCGTATTTTCCCTCAGATTTTGCTCTTGTTTCCTTTGTTTTCATTCTGTACTGAAAACGGAGGATTGTCTTATGATGGTTCAGCTGCAAGAGTGAGACATTTAGCACATTGAGATTTGCACAGCGTGCAAAAGCTATTAAGAACAAGGCTGTTGTTAATGAGGTGATGCAAGATGATGTCAACTTTTTAAGAGAAGTGATAAGGCAACTTAAGGTAGGTCTTATTAAATAAATATGGTAAATGTTTTGCTGTCATTGGGGCCTCGTTTGCTCATGTTAATCATCTTAAACAGGACGAACTGCTTCGGATGAAGGCAAATGGAAACCATGGTGATCCGAATGCCGCTTATACTAGCAGTTGGAGCGCACGTAGAAGCCTAAATCTTCTGAAGTTCAGTCTTAATCGTCCAATGGTAATGCGCCATGTTGACGATGATGGTGATGAGGAGATGGAAATTGATGAGGAAGCTGTTGACCGACTCTGCAATGAAGTTGGGTTGCGGTCATCTGGCACTACAGCTAATCAATGTGCTGATGGAATAACAAAAGATAATGGCCATTCAGGGACACAATACTTAGGTTCTGAAGAGGTGTCCCTACCAAATGTATGCATTGAAAAGGAAGCTTCTGAATTATCAGATGTGACTATGGAAGAGGGAATCTCAGAAATAGAAAACAGCAGTGAACCATTGGCAAATGACAAGCAAACCCCATCTACTGACAACAATTTCATGGCACCAGTAGGGGGGAGACTTATGGATGAAGCACTTTGCAAGCAAACTGGGGATAATTCTGCACCTTTCTGGCCTGATTCAGCTAACATCCTGGGTACAGAAGCAGAAGATATTCCTTCAAGCAGTTGTTTGGAATCTGTAGACCCTACCACCGCTCCATGTGACATTTCCCCTGTTTTGCAGCCTGCTCATTCTGTCTCTCCAGAACTTATTAGCAGTAGCAGGAAAAGCCTAAAAACTTTGTCAACCTTAACTGCATCCCGGAAAGATATACGAAGTTGTGAACTGGAGGATGCACGTGCATCATCAGCGAAGGGATCAGTGAAGTCCCTCCATAGGAGCTCCAATGCCTTCACTGCACTTTCTACCAACAGCGGCCTTAAAAGTGCTGAACAGTTGGAAGCTAGTCTTCATCGCGGTATGGAGATTCTTAGTAACAATAGACAAAGTTCAGCTTTCAGGAGGTCGGCATTAAGCTTTTCGTTGAAGACTGCAGATTCAAAGCCAATTTTGTCTAATCCGAAAGTTGATGTCGGTGTTCAAACTTCACTTGAAAGTACTGAGTTGTCAGAGGAAGATGGTGTGATTTATATTTGTAGTAATTGCAAAAACAGACCTCTTCATGGAGACCTGAAAGAAGGTACTGACATTGACCCCTCAAACCTTCAGTTGGTTCCTGTGGATAGGTCCCTATCTGACGACAAGCCCAAGAAGCAAGTGCCAAAGGTATCTTGCTATTGCATGCGTCATCCCCTTTTTTGGGGGGTAATAGTTGCTGAATCTTAAATGTATTTATCGACTGTGCAGGCAGTGGAGAAGGTCTTGGCAGGAGCTATTAGGAGAGAAATGGCACTTGAGGATTTCTGTGCCAAACAAACCTCTGAGATTGCACAATTGAATCGCTTGGTTAGAATCCTAAGGAGAATCTGTTAATGACCAGTCCAGTGTTTGAGATTTTACCAGGGTTTCTGACATAATTAATATTATATACAGGTGCAACAGTATAAACATGAAAGGGAATGCAATGCTATAATAAGCCAGCTGCGAGAGGATAAAATAATCCGACTTGAGAACCTCATGGATGGGGTGTTGCCTTCTGAGGATTTTATGGAAGAAGAATTAGTATCTCTTCGTAAAGAACATGAGGTATGCAACTGCTTTCCCGGGATATGTTTCAACATGGCAAATTGATTCCCGGTCTCTTTTTTATATCTGTCTTTTCTTGGTGTGCTAAACCCCTTTTTTTGAATAATATTGGGTGCCTACAGCTACTCAAGGAGAAATATGAGAACCACCCTGAACTCTTACGAACTAAACTTGAGCTACTGCGGGTTCAAGATGAGCTGGAGAGGTTGCGAAACTTCTGTGATATGGGCGAGAGGGATGTTCTATTAGAGGAGATTCATGATCTAAGGTGTCAGCTGCAATATTACACTGACAGTTCAGTCAAGACATCTGCACCACGCAAGTCTCTTCTGCAGCTGACATATTGTGAACCTAGTTCATGTCCTTCACTGGACACAGTCCCAGAGTCAACCGAAGAGAATGCTGCAGAAAGACTTGTGCGTGAGAGAAGTCAATGGGCTGAAGTGGAAAGCCAATGGATATGCCTAGCAGAAGAATTGGAAACAGAGCTTGAAGCAAGCCGTGGACGGGCTGAACAACTAAAACAGGAACTCGAAGTGGAAAGAAAATGTTCTGAAGAGCTGAAAGAAGCCATGCGGCTGGCACTGGAGGCTCATGCACGCATGCTTGAACAGCTTGCAGAACTTGAGGAGAGGCACATGCAAATGCTCGCCAGGCATAGAAAGATTCAAGAAGGAATTGGAGATGTCAAGAAGGCAGCTGCTAGAGCAGGGGTCAGAGGGGCCGAATCAAAGTTTATTAATGCCCTTGCTACGGAGATTTCAGCGTTAAGAGTGGAAAGAGAAAAGGAGAGACGGTACTGGAGGGAAGAAAACAGAACTCTGCAGGCTCAGCTAAGAGATACAGCAGAGGCTGTGCAAGCGGCAGGTGAATTACTTGTACGCCTCAAAAAAGCTGAAGAAGCTCTTGCTGCCGCTGAGGTGAGTTTGAAACTAGATTCTCATCATTACCATATGTTGTGCCCATCCAGGCCTCTTTTTCTCTTCAGTCTTTATTGAATCTGGATGCTCTAGAAAGCAGACTCCAACATGGCAATCCTCAGTCCAAAAAAGAAAAATCAGACCAAAAGAAATATTTTTGTCGGAAGGAACCTTTTTTTTAATTACTGATCTAAGAAAATTCGGCTAAAACTGCATAAATGACAGCAATCTTTTGTTTTTCCTCCTGTTTTGTACTAAACTTTGACTGGAACATTTATGGTCTAAATTCAACCGTGATTGGGATGAAAAGGACGGCAAATACCTTTTGGATTCACTTGTATACATTTATATGTATTCTTTCGAAACAAACAGCTATCTTTGTCATCGAACTTGAAACCAGTGTAGAATTCACTGAGTGATAAGTTGAAGTTCTTCAAGGCTAGCTATAGTTGCAATAGAGTTGATGCATGATGGTGATTACATGTGCCTCTCTGTTAGGGTTGCGTAGTTGCATCTGTCAGTGTTGGGTTATTTAGCTGCTTTGAGCATGATTTCTTCATTCATACCAGAGAGAATACCAGTGTAATCCAACACACATGTATGGTACGTTAAGATGATCATGATCCTCAAAGTATATCAGAGACAAAACAATTGAGAAGTAACCCCCCAATGTGTCATCAAGGTGCCTAAATACCCAGCAACACTAGGACATCGTATTATGGTTCTGTCTGGTGATTTTCTAGATTGCTATCCTAAGTTAACAATGCATATTCATGAACTAATGGATGACTGGCATACATCTAGAGTCTAGACCAAAGCGTAGTAATATACAACAGTATTTGTTGCATATCTTAGTTTAGGGAAGCCATTTGAGCAATATTTGGAATCATTCAACTCATACATCTGTTACGGATTTTCTTGGAACCTTTATATCAAATATGGACAGTGCTAATGCTTCAACCTATTTCAAACTTCTGCAGAAGCGTGCTATGTTGGCAGAAGAAGAATGCGAAAAATCTCAGAAGCAGGTTGAGGAACTAAAGAAAAAACATGAAACGGAAATTAGCAGCCCATGGGTCTCAGGTTATGATCAATGCAACATTTAGGTACGGATTTGAATTCTGTATGTATACTGCCGTTTTGTGGTTCATTACTTGAAATCATACCATATAGCCTGTGTTCTGGCCCTCCATAGAACATGGGTTTGAATAGGCTCACGGTTCGTGAAGGCATTGTGTTTGTATCGCTGTTGTACATTGTATAGGAATCAGCTCAGAGCTATAAAGATACAATTTTTTGAAAATCTGGTCAGCAGTCCTCATGGCAGTATGGCACTGTATTAGGCCTGAACAGGTCTAGAGGAAATATCTTCTGATAAATAGAATCTTTTGCTTCTTCACGGGTCATTAGAATCTAGAATTCAATAGAATTATTCAACCTTTGTGCAGTTTAGGGACACAGATTTCATCGCTAAGCAAATCCGACGGCCTCTTCCGTCCCTCCCACCGCCCAAACCAAAAAAAGAAGGTTGAGGGGGAAAGGGGCTTTTATAGGCGGAACTCCAGGGTATCGATTTGGTTTGTTCATGTGTTCTCTGAATCATTCACTTCTTGGGCATCAGTTCAGTGTCAAGAGGATGGGAAGCATTAAGCAAGTGGATGATAGAGAAGTTGATATCTGTTGCCTCTTTGTGTCCAGTGAGAAAAGTTCATGGGTTAGCTCAAGTTCTCTTATGAATACAATACAAGGGGCTGATTTTTGATGCAGACCACAGAACTGGAGGATTGCGGCCTTGTCTTCAAAGGGAGACATATGCACATCTATGGCCTACGAATGGAACACTTTCCATATATGATATCCACAAGGCCTTCTAATTCAAATAAGGTGCATATGCACAAGCCCTTAGCCACTCAATCACCACCTATTTTTGAAAGAACAATTCTCCTTGGAGACATTTTTGGGACAAGGGAGGAGCAACATTCAGCCTGAATATAAGATGTGGGATGGCATGAAAATAACATCTACATATGGGCAGCCTCATTATCTGTTAAAAGTGGTACAAAAAGGAGGTGAAAGCATATTAAATGCAACTAAATGAAATAAAATGACTGAACTAAACTTTCTTATCTACTTTATCTTCTATAATTTAACCCTTCTTACAGACATATTGATCAATCTTCATTTTTTTGGGCTCCTCTGCCCATTATTCAAGTTAGAGTCTAAAGGGATGTATTTCAATTAGGTTATTCTATTTAACTTCTTAATACTTAACTCGTAGTATAATAGTATATGTTTATTACCTCAACTCTTGAAAACTATTTAGCAATGTGCTAGCCATTGGGCCAGTGAGTTTGAAACGGTCTTCGACGGTTGGTGTTTAATAATTGTTTATTGAGTGAAGGATCCTTATCTGATCCTCCTTGTTATAAGGTGCATAGGCTACCAAAAGTCTATGGATTATAGTGCCCTTCAACAAATGTAGGTCCAGTCTAAATTTGAATTTGAGCGCCAATTATCACACAAGTTCATAGAAACTTTTCTTTTTCTGATGAGGCGTATAGGCCGACACTATACCCTGAAAGAAGAGGGGAATGAACTTGACAACGAATTATGCTTATACTAATCGGGCATATCTTAAAGAGTATCACGATTCGCGGCCATGAGTTGGTTTAAATGTCACAATCAAATTCACAGAGATTCCTATAATCCTATTATTGGAAAGGCTACAGAAGACATGCACAAGTGGTTATAATTAAGAAGGGTCCATCATATCCCTAACAAATGATTAATAAGGTCTTAAAGCACAAAATCTTCGAGTCACTTATCTAATCAAAGGATCTCTCCCCTTAAGAGAAAGTAGGTCTTCCCCATGCACAGTGATTTGTTTTGATTTTCTCTCAACCGCGGCTGATTTTATCCAACATTATTTTAACTTTCTTAATCATGGAAATACTTTTTTGCACATTTGAAAAATAGAGAAAAACCTCAAGAGGATTTTCCATGAATGTATATTCAACTAAACATAAATAGAAAAGGAAATTTAACAATAAATAAAAAAAAAACTAAAGAATTTTATGTTCAAAATCAGGAGACACTCATGTAACCAAGAGTTCTGTTCATTGTACTGAAAATTTATGTATCTAATACCTTTTGTTCTTTATCTTCTTTGAAAATGGATGAGGGAGGGACCTTGCTTTTACTTCCAACTCGACAAATTACTTGTGTGGTAGTAATAAAGCTGCATGACATACAGTGTCTATATATGTACACGAGTATCTATAATCTCACTCAAAAAAAATATTCTAATTGTTATCCAAGTACATATAATCGAACCACAAATTAAATATTAAGATCATTGTTTAAAATTTAAAAAAAGGGATTGAATATAAGGATCCTTAAACTAGATGGGCACTATCTTCCTAATTACAATACAACAACAACAGTAACAACTTTCAGTGCGAGTCCTGCTTTCGCGGGATCTGGGGAGATCCAAATGTAGGCAACCTTACCTCTACCAGCATTTCTGCCTATAGAGAGGCTGATTCCAAGAGACCCACAAAAATCAATTTTTGAGAAAACATTTTATGGAAGAAAGGTTTTGAGAAAACATTTTATGGGGAAAGCTAAGTGTAATTAACAGGGGGGAAAAAGGCGGCAGTAATTATGTAATCATAAGTGCAACAAAGCAGAGGGAGATACTGTACCTTAACAATCACGAGCAGGCAAACATTGCCTCTTCCCAGGCACAAGAACTACCTGCATGCAAACATAACATACGAAGAAACTGCAACCAGACACATTCTACTGCCATCGAGTGACCAACTCGAGGCTAACTCTCTGCACTCTAAGATCTTAATCCTATCCCGCTATAATCTCCTATCTTCCTAATTACAATATAAACCCCAAAAATAATTGATAGATGTTAATGGCCCCAACAAAATCATAGTTAGCTAAGGCTTTTTGTTGTCCTTGGGCATATGATAACCCCATAGAATCAAGGGTGATGTAACACCCCAATCATATACAATAGTGGGTGGTATCCTTTAAAAGTTAGTTGCAAATTAACAGTATACTTCTATGACTTTTTTTGAGATCTTTGCCACCTTTTAATTGCATCTGTCTTTTGTCTTTAATTAATTATCGTAACTAATGCAAACATCTTTCCACTAACCACCTAGCTACTAGAATGTGACCCATTAACTGTACATTTCCACTCAACTCTATGCTTTCATTAAAACATTTCTCTTTTCCAGTTGTTGGTTTGAGTACTTTACAAATTAACTCCATTCTAGTGAACCCATTGCAGAATCTGTGAAGATTGTGTTGGGTTTCTAGATCAAGATATGGACCTCCATGAATACTTCTCATAATATGACGTAAGAATTTCCTAAATTACTCTCTAACCTTTACCGACATGCTTTATATTTTATTTTTAATTGTACACATCTTTGCTGCCGTCTTAGTGAAGACGATATATTTACGAATGTAACTTTCTTTTTCTAAACAGTACTTGAACTACACAAAAGGGAGAAACATTTTAGGATTAATCGAGCATCAACTTTTTTCCCATAACTAGTTTGCATTGGAGCCATCTATCTACAGGAATAAAACTAAGTACAGCAATTTCATCCCATGGTCCATCAAGGCAAGAGTCTCATTCCTTTTTCTTTTTTTTTTAATCATTCGTAAATTTTGTAGATGTTAGAAAACAGATACAATAGTAATTTAGTAGATAGCTACAAAGAATTCATCTTACTTCTCCTGTAATTGCTAGACATAGCCCTATCTTTAAGATGTCATATCATATCTTATTATTTCCAAGGGATATTGTAGATTGGAGGAACACATTGGCTCAACTAAAGTGGTCCTATGAAAACTCTGAGCCGCACAAAATAAAAATCCATTCAAGGATTCTTATAGAATGCCTTTATTTCAGGGTCATTATGTGGCTCAAATTTAGCCAAACAAAAAACTGCTGTATACAAAAAAAATGTAAATCTCTTTTTATTTTTATCTGTTAAATATACCTACACTGCATATGCACATAATTGTCACTGAAAATCTGAAACCCAGTTAGCCAATCACAAATTATTTTCAGAAAGTTCA
>NCQV01083140.1:0-17609 GCA_002740545.1 Lophocereus schottii
ACATCCAAACCTAGTTATTTGAACTTGTTTATATATAATTTTCTAGAGAATTCAGATCAAAACTACACATAAACCTAACTGTCTATTGTTTGAACCCTGTTGTCCCATTATCCGAATTTCTCTAAACCTGAAATGGTTAAAAAAATCTGGGCTATTCGAACCCGAATGCCCAAATCCGAACATGACGCGAATTTAAACTCGAACATGACCGAGTCTTCAAATTTAAAATTCGGCCAAACAAATTGTGAGTGTGCCTAGTTTTTTCAGGTTGGACAGATTTTTGTCAACCCTATTTCATGGTCACTTTATTATGATCTAAAGAACATGCATTAAGTACATAATTATGGACGATCAAATAAGAACATGATAAAGAATACAAAATTAAATAAGCCGACATATACGTTGTTTCTTTGGTTTATAGCCCTCGGGATCCATCTCAATCAAAATAGGATGACATAGCAGACAACAACAACAATTGTCAATGTGGGTTATGCTTGCACGGGGTCTGGCAAGATCCAAATATAATAAACATTGCCTGTGCAAGCATTATTGTCCACAAAGAGGCCGATTTGAAGATACCATAAGATATGAAAAACATTTTAGAGTTCAAAATCTTCGGATACAAAAGGGAGTCAAAAATGACAGAAACTAAAAACTAGTAGCATTATATAAACAACAGAGAAAAGTGTGGTACCTTAAATATCATTGCATTCCACAATATGATATATTTCAAGATCAAAAAACCGGCACTAGCATACACAAGTACTGGAGTGCATGATAACGAATAGTCATAATCACACATCCACTCTCTCTATGCACTTGAGATTTAAGGGAAGATCAAGTCATCAACTACCGAATATCTATAACTTTAATCATAGACCTTCGAAGCCTTCTATCTTAAGTCATATCCTCCACTAATCCTAAATTCATATCTTTTCTAATGACTTTGATCTAGCTGTTCTTTAGTTGGCCTCTAACTGTTCTACATCTCGAGCGAACAATCCTTTAAGATCTCCACATGGTGCATCTATACTCCTCACTACATGGCTGAACCATCTAAGTCCAGTCTCTCTCATTACATAGCAGAACCATTTTTAAATATGTCTAATCTCATGTAGCCTGTCATCCACCAAATCATCCCCACCGCAGCAACCATCACCCTCTAAACTTGAGCTTTCCTGATTGACTAATACTTCGGATCATACAATAAAGATGTTCTAAGCACCATAAGATTAACTCTCCCTTTCAATCTTGGTGGGATCCTTTTATCACACTGTTGGGAATGTCACTCATGAGTACAGAGTCCCACATCGGGAGTTTGAAGAGAAGAACCATGATATATAAGCTAAGTGGGCTACTCCTCCTATAGCCAATTGGTTTTAGGATGGAACCTCAGTTGTGCTTGTTGCCATGGGCCCTGGTTGAAGTGGGCTCCCTCCTTAGATTTCACCAACAGTGGCATCAGAGCCAGGTTTGGGATGTCTTCAATCATGAAGGTTGATATTCAGAAGTTTGATGGGGAGATTAGTTTTAATCTCTGAAAGGTGCAGATAAGAGCGGTTCTCATCCAGCATGGGTTGTGGAAGGTTCTTTTAAGACCTTATACGAAACCCAAAAAGATGACTGATGAACAATGGGCAGTAGACTAAAAAAAGAGGCGTGGATTATTGACAGACGAGGAATGGGAGGAACAGGAGCTGAAGGCACTTTCTGCGATACAGTTGTACTTAACACCACATGTCTTGCGAGAGGTGCTTGATAAGACAACTGTAGTGGATCTTTGGGTTCGGCTGGAGGAACTCTACATGACGAAGAGTCTTGCCAACAGGATCCGTTTGTAGGAAAGGTTGTACACCTTTTGCATGGCCGAACGTACCCCTGTTCAAAAATATTTGAATGAGTTTAACTCTATTCTTATTGATTTGGAGAATCTGGATGTAAAGATTGAGGATAAGGATAAAGCTATACTACTTGTTGTGTCTTTACCCCCCTTCTATAAACACTTTAAGGAGATCATGTTATATAGTAATTCTAATACTATATCATTTGAGGATATTAAGTCTAAGGAGAAGTTTGATCTTGACATTCATGCTGATTCTGCTGAGGGATTAGAAGTAAGGGGTAAAACAACTGAAAAAGGAAACGATAATGGGAGCAAGAACCATTCTAAGTCTAGAAATCCTCATGCTAGTAAGACATGCAATTAATGTGGTAAATTAGGCCATATTATTGCTAACTGTTGGCAACTGCAAAAGAAGAGGGAGAAAGAAGAAGATAATTCTCATGAGCTTGCTGAACCTTTATTTGCTGAATCTAATTCTCATGGTGATACTTTGTTTGCTATCTCCACTGAAAGAGGAAGCAATTCTGATTTGATTCTTGATTCTGGGTATACCTATCATATATATCTTCACAAAGATTGATTTTCAACATATGATCCAGTTGACTCAACTGTTGTTCACATGGGCCATAATGTCCAATATAATGTAATTAGAATCAGTACTGTTAAAATCAAGACCCATGATGGTGTTGTCAGGACTTTATCGAATGTTCATCACATTCCTGACTTGAAGCGTAACATCATCTCTTTAGGCACCCTTGAATCCAAGGGGTGCAAATATTCAGCAGAAGGTGGAGTTCTGAAGGTCTCGAAGGACAGTCGGATTCTACTGAAGGGTTTGAGGCATGAAAGCCTCTATGCCTTGCAGGCATCTACTACGACAGGTTATATGAAGAAAGGTTCATACAAGTCATCTCCTAGAGCTAATTTCAAGCATTGCTCGGACTTACTTGGCATTCACAGTATTTGAGCACCCTATGGGGCATTGCCCCTTGGGGGGGGGACATCACCCTTCGGGGTGCAATGATGGTGGTAGAGAATTGGTCATTGGAGATTCCGGTCCAAGGTGGAGATTGTTGGGTTTTGTGGCCCAAAATCAAAGAAACGACATGATGGGACCATGTCAGACAACACGGGCGTGTCAGGCTGAAGAAGCGACTACGAAAGGAGGCAGAGACTTGGCACGGGTGGGCCGTGCTAGGTGGCACTGCTGTGCCATCCTGGCACGGGGTGACCGTGCCACCCAGCACGGTCGTGCCGCATTTCTAGTTCGGGCGCGGGCTTCTTGGCGGCTAGGGTTTGCGTCTTGACGTACAATCTTCGTGGCGGTTAGGGTTCTCCTCTAGGGATTAAACCCTAGACTTCTACACTCTATATAAAGAGACCTTGCCTAGGATCTAAAATCATCCTGAGTTCTATAACTAAGTAAACATAAAATACATTGATAGGTAGAGAGTGTTTTGAGAGAGATCACAAGAGAGATTGTAATTCTGCTATTGGATCGAATCACTTGTTGTGATTGTGATTGCTTTGTACTCTCCCTGCTCATATAGTGGATTGATTGTGCTCGTCGCCATCCGTGATTTTTTCCCGCAATGAGTTTCTATGTAAATCTTGTGTGTTATCGCTTTGTTCTTGCTATCGTTCTTTGAATTTCTGAATATCTATTTCATCATATTACTTCCGTAACTAAAGTCGCTCAATTATCCCTAACAAGTAGGGTGTGATGAAGGTGGTAGAGAATTGGTAATTGGAGATTTTGGTCCAAGGTGGAGATTATTGGGTTTCGTGACCCAAAATCAAAGAAACGATACGGTGGGACCATGTTAGACGACACGGCGTTTTAGGCCGAAGAGGCGACGACGAAAGGAGGCAAAGACTTGGCACGGCCGTGCCACCCTGGCATGGGGTGACCGTGCCACCCAGCACGGCCGTGTGGCTTTCCCAGTTCTAGTGTGGGCTTTTTGGTGGCTAGGGTTTGCATCTTGGCGTACAGTCTTCATGGCGGCGAGGGTTCTTCTCTAGGGGTTAAACACTGGACTTTTAGACTCTATATAAAGAGACCTTGACTAGGATCTAAAATCATCATGAGTTCCATAACTAAGTAAACACAAAACACATTGAGAGGTAGAGAGTGTTTTAAGAAAGATTACAAGAGAGATTGTAATTCTGCTATTGGATCGAATTACTTGTTGTGATTGCAATCGCTTTGTACTTTCCCTACTCATATAGTGGATTGATTGTGCTTATTGCCGTCCATGATTTTTTCCCGCAATGGGTTTCCTCGTAAATCTTGTGTGTTATTGCTTTGTTCTTGTTATCATTCTTTAAATTTCTGAATATCTTTTTTATCCTATCGCTTTCGTAACTAAAGTCGCTCAATTATCCCTAACAAGTGGGGTGTGATGACGGTGGTAGAGAATTGATGATTGGAGATTTCGGTCCAACATGGAGATTGTTGGGTTTCGTGGTCCCAAAATCAAAGAAACGGCATAGTGGGCTATGTCAGACGACACGAGCGTGTCAGGCCGAAGAAGCGACGACGACAGGAGCAGAGACTTGGCACGGGGTGACCGTGCCATCCAGCACGGTCGTGCGTCGTTCCCAGTTTGGGTGCGGACTTCTTAGCGACTAAGGTTTGCGTCTTAGCATACAGTCTTCGTGGCAACTAGGGTTCTCCTATAAGGGTCAAACCCTGGACTTCTAGACTCTATGTAAAGAGATCTTGCCTAGGATTTGAAATCATCCTGAGTTCCATAACTAAGTAAACACAAAACACATTAAGAGGTAGAGAGTGTTTTGAAAGAGATTATAAGGGAGATTGCAATTTTGC
This sequence comes from Lophocereus schottii, assembly GCA_002740545.1. NCBI lineage: Eukaryota > Viridiplantae > Streptophyta > Magnoliopsida > Caryophyllales > Cactaceae > Lophocereus > Lophocereus schottii. Next base: position 4,674 of record NCQV01083140.1, read on the forward strand.
TATTGGATCGAATCACTTGTTGTGATTGCGATCACTTTGTACTCTCCCTGCTCATATAGTGGATTGATTGTGCTTGTCCCCGTCCATGGTTTTTTCCTGCATTAGGTTTCCATGTAAATCTTGTGTGTTATTGCTTTGTTCTTGTTATCGTTCTTTAAATTTCTGAATATCTGTTTCATCATATCGCTTCCGCAACTAAAGTCACTCAATTATCCCTAACAAGTGGTTTCAGAGCCGATGGTGCATTCCAGTGGGCAAAAAAGGTGTGGCATGGTGGACCCCATGGATGAGGTTGGTGAAGTGACATCCAAGTGTTAATCGAGCTGGGAACATGTATGCTGTAGCGTGGCTCGATAGTATGGATAAGCTCTTGGATTGTATTATGAAAAACCCACCATAGATAAGAGCGGTAAAAACACATGGAATCCACGGTCGGTACTCCTAGAACAGAGTGAATGGCATGAAGGCTCGGTGTAGAGCAGTACGTGGACTCTGTGGAGTAGAATGCGGGTATGCTCCTGATGGTGACTTGACACCTGGGTAAAGACTTCCACTCAAGGGGGCGCTTATGCATTGATGTGGTTCGGAAGAGACTCATGTGTGAGGGGGAGATTGTTGGGAATGTCACTCATGAGTGCATAGTCCCACATCGGCAATTTGAAGAGAAGAACCATGATATATAAGCCAAGTGGGCTACTCCTCCTATAGCCAATTGGCTTTAGGATGAAACCTCACTTGTTCTTGTTGCCATGGGCCTTGGTTAAAGTGGACTCCCTCCTTGGATCTCCACAATAGTATTTACTTAGAAACCCAATGCGGGAAAAAACCACGGACGGCGACGAACACAATCAATCCACTATATGAGCAGGAAGAGTACAAAGCAATCACAATCACAACAAGTGATTCGATCCAATAGCAGAATTACAATCTCTTTTGTAATATCTTTCAAAACACTCTCTACCTCTTAATGTGCTTTGTGTTTACTTAGTTATGGAACTCAGGATGATTTTAGATCCTAGGCAATGTCTCTTTATATAGAGTCTAGAAGTCTAGGGTTTAACCCCTAGAGGAGAACCCTAGCCGCCATGAGGAGTGTACGCCATGCAAACCCTAGCTGCTAAGAAGCCCGCACCCGAACTGGGAACGCAGCACGGCCATGCTAGGTGGCACGGTCACCCCGTGCCAAGTCTCTACCTCATTTCGTCGTCGCTTCTTCGGCCTAACATGCTTGTGTCGTCTGACATGGTCCCACCATGCCGTTTCTTTGATTTTGGGCCACGAAGCCCAACACACACAACGCTTATGAGGATCCTTGTATTTTTTTCATCATATCTTTATTTTTAGGTTAATGTCATCATCAATATTCCATTGCCCTTGAATGATTGAGTTGAGATATGTCAACTCTTTCAACCCATCATATAGCCATGCCCCTAAGTGTCACTTCATCTTTAATACCTCCTTCATGTTCGGTGAAACGATATTTTAAATATTGCAATGACTCTTAATTTCCTTCCTCCTAAATGCACTAGGGTCTAATGAAGCTAGTCCTTTTTCAAAAGAAGAACCCTTTTTACAGAGTTTTGAGTGAGGAATTAGGCATAGTTTTGTTACTTCCATGTTTTGAGCGTTTTTGCATAAGATGAGATTGAATTAGAGTTTTGCTGGGTAGAAATGTATTTGAAAGGAGAATGGAGTAGAGTTTCCTCTAGGTGAAAAGTTGTGTCCTTCAAAATGACAAACACATGCCTCTGTTTATAATGCTAGCAAGGTAACCATGCTAACCAAAAAATATTTCAAGAATAATAATAAAATGAATCTATTCTTCAAACTTTTATAAAATGGGTTAGAATTAAATAGATAGAATGGAATCAACTAATTAGTCCTAAATTAGCCTAAGTATAGAAATGAATAATAAAAACATGTGGGACTTCAAGAGTAGGAAGCGAGACATGACCTAATGACATGCATTGGCACCAAGTGTCTACTAAGTGGCAATTGGTCCCAGCAGTAGTGATAATCATGCTGCCAATCCCCCATTACTGCTTTAACTGGACTGTTTATGAGAGTCACATAGCGAGGCATTGCACCAACATAATGGTTGCTATCTCACTCACTCATGCTCAAGCTCTCGGATTCAAGCCCCAACGCTAGCAAATCACGCAAACCCCAAACTTTTTGTTCTTTTTTGCAATTATGTTCAAACTTTTGCTTTTAAAACTTTCTAAGTATCTTTTTGCACTAAGAAAACATTTTATTTGTGGATCGATTATTAGGAATCCAATTATAGTGGTGCTTTACCATCGGTGGGTTAGGTAATTGTCATAACTGGGCGATAATGCACTAGACATGCAATTATGTGGTCATGCTAGAATTCAAGGGCATCAATGTGTGCTTATGGACATGCATGGATTCATCAAAATACATTTCTATAGTATAAAATACGATTTCTGATGCCCAAAAATCAATGGTGCCATATAAAATAATTTTTATATAAGAATCCGACGTGTCACCAAAATAAAATCATAACATTTAATATAGAAATAAATGTTATTTTCATTGTAATATACTTAATTCAATACGTTACAGTCAAGCTCGTAGGACTTATATATGATGTGCCTAAACCGAAAAGAAGCGACAGATATAACATCGATGCCAACTTTGATTACTATTATGGAAAAGGCAAACATTTTGATCAATGGTTAGCAGTGAACATACAATACAAGACATGATAGACAACGGAACAATGTCCATCTAAAATGTGGAAAAAACCAACAATCGAACTGAGCCGTTAAGCTTCGTACTCGCAGCTTTAAATGAAGAACAAGAACTTGGCCCATCCATTCTAACCGAAGACAAAGTCAGTGGAGCATGGGAAGATGAGCAAGGGGACATTTAGATAAGTACTCCTACCCCTATTAAAACTGCTATGATGAAGTGAGATGAAGGAGGAAGTCTAACCAACTCACCCACAACAGGAGATAGTTTAAGCTCCTACACTTGGTCAAAGAAGAGCATCAACCAAGTCCAACTATAGGACCAAAAGCACAAAAGGTTGTTAAGGTCCAGTCCTCACCATGCTAAAGAAGACTACATGTAATACAACCATATGGATGCTCCTAGCTTTCTCCATAAGTCATCAAGAAGCAGCCCTAAAAACCGTTGTGTAGATTATCCATCATCTGAATCCGACCTGATCCATCACTCGGTTATCCATTACTTGTTTGTTTCACCCACTTAGTTGAATTTTCAACCGATTTTGCGAGTCGGGTGAATCGGATATCCATTGCAGTCTAGTGAAATTGCTAAGCCTATCACCCATTGACCCTTGGGAATTTCATAAGTGTTGTTTGATCCTCTATACCAATTTCCTTCCTTGGACACCCTAACCTTGATGACTACCTTAAGAACTCCACTTGAAGACATTCGTCCTTTAAGTTGCATGTTCTTGCTCTCAAACTATGACTAGCCTGATTCCATATTGGATATTTTGGTAACCTCTTTTCAGCTTGACCACGAAGAATCTCCTCCATCAAAGAATGTTTAAATTGACTCCTTTGATTTTCCGCATAAACCAAAAAAAAAAAAAAGAGGTTGGTTCACAAACCTAAAAAGGCAGGCCAAGCAAAAGTAGAGCGTGAATAAAACCTTGGGTTTTGATGACAAAGAAGCATTCTGTTTCGGACTCCTAACAACTAGACTTGGATAAACCATTCACCCACTTTACCAACTTTTCTTAATCATTAGAGTCTCCAATTTCAATATATTCTTCATGACTCTTTGACTACAAATTAGATAGTATATTCTTTGCCTATCTAAGTGGGCACTCACTGATTATGCAAGATAGAGGGCTCCCCCTACATTTCCTAAGATAAATAGGGCTTCCATCATGGTAAACATTTCTTAAAAAGGAGATAACCATGTTCCTTTCACTAAAGTAGAGGCTACTCTAGACAGCAGAAGCAAAAGTATCTTTACCTGCTTTTCCCAACACATCTAGGGCTTTTGTTACAGCAAATAAAAAATGGGCTTCTTCAAGATAAGAGCACTTTAATGCAAAAGAAAGGTTACTACTTCGTTAAAAAGAATGATTTCCGATCTTGAATACCTTATACCTCATGACCTGACTTGACCTGACCTAACAACCACTCAATTTTTTACACCTCATCCTATGATTTGTGGCAGCTAGGCTACAAAACAACACCGTGCTATATCCATCACTTTCATGTACATTAATTGGGCCTTATCCAATGGTCCCTAAACTTAGCATGAGACCTTTATTTACTTTCATACGAGGTTAAGTTATCTTATGTCAGCACAATTAAGCACCCATAGGTGGCATACATGCATAGCCTAAACTAGGCTACTTGCATTTATACTTGGGTCTTCAACTTATTTATTCACCTACCCTCCTTCTTGATCACTTAGGAAACTTGGATCAAAGATGTGCACATTCAGGCATGACAGCAACCCTATAAGAAGAGCATACAATGTTGGTTATCCATGAATAAACATCAAAGGTTCTTAAGATTGAGTCAACAAAAGCCATTGAAGACATCTACACGTTGATCCTCACCTTAATCTAACTTTATAAAAGTGGGGGGCTCTATCCTCAATGCAAGCTTTACACAAGCATCATTGCCTTTGGGCAATGCACCCACATCCTTATAGAAAGGACTTCAACCTAACTTCAGGTTATTAGGCAACTAGCCATAAATGAAACCTCATCATTTTTACCTTAGGAAATCTTAATGTCCAAGACATTCAGCAAGCACCCATTAGAAGGATATGATATCAAAACCAAAGTGGCAAAAAAGCTTAACTTCAAGATTTGACAACTCAACATCTCACTTGCAACAAGTTAAGGTATCTCTGAGCTCTAATGCCACATGGTCCTTAAGGATCTAGCTATATATTGTTAGGCTTTCTTGCCGCAAAGTTCATATAGATATGGCAACGTGCCTCCAGGCTCACATGCCACTAAGTTCAAAGGTATCTGGCCACAGATCTTTAGGCTCTCACGCCACTAAGTTCTCAAGGATTTGGCTATGGATCTTTGATTTTTCATGCCAACAAGTTCACAATGTTCTGGCAACAAATCTTCATGCTTTTATACCTCCAAGTTCACATAGATCTGGATAAAAATCTTCAAGAACTTACATCACCAAGTTTACAAGGATCTAGTTGTAAGTCTTCAAGCTCTCCTACTACCAAGTTCACAAGGATCTGGCTATGGTCTTTAGGCTCTCATGCTACTAACCACTACACCAACAAATGGTCTGTTAGATTGACATAAGCCAAAATTTAGAACTATTGAAACGATTTAGAACCGCTAGACCAGCAAAAGGTCAAATCTCATAATCGCTGGATTGACGAAATGTCCACTAGACAACAAAAGGATAAATTTTAGAGCAGGTAGACTGACAAAAGGTCAAATCTCTAGATCGACGAAAGATCAACAATTCATAATTGCTAGACCGACAAACGGTTCACTAGACTGGAGAAGGATCCACTACACCTACAAAAGGTCAAAAGGCCAAGTCACTAGAATAGCTAAAGGTTAAAATTTCGAGTCGCTAGACTAGTGAAAGATCCGCTAGACAAGTAAAAGTTCGAAATCCAGGGTCGCTAGACCTGCAAAAGGTCTACTAGATCTGTGAAAGTTCGAAATCTAATCCTACTACATCAGTAAAAGGGCAAAGTCCAAATATGCCATACTAGTGAATGACCAAATTCTAGATCTGCTACACCGACAAAAGGTCCGTTAGGCCGGTAAAAGGTCCCCAGACAAACAAAAGATAAAATTCAGGTCTGTTAGACCAACAAAAGGTCCATTAGATCATTGAAAGTTGGAATTGATATTTGCTGGCCTAGCAAAGAGCTCTTAGATTGACAAAAACATTGAAATCCATATCTGATAGATCGTTGAATGGTCCGCTAAACCAGTGAAAGATTGAAATCCTGATATGCTTGACCGGTGAAAGTCGAAAGCCAAATCGGCTAGACCATCGAAACATCAAATTCATAAGTGGAGCAGTAAACAGGTAAACATAAGAGCTAACCACTTTAACCTTCACCTTGCACAAGCTCAGTCAAAGTGCCGGCTAAATGTAGACACCTAAAAGTGGTGTCTTAGCTTTACAAATGCCCAATGGAGAAACCTATCCCCAATCTATATATTACGAGATTTAGTAGAATTAACCCTTAGTATGAGCTTAAAAGAATTTGCTTCAAAGAAGGAATTGAGTATTTTTTATAGAATTATCGGTTATACATTTCCTTTGAAAATATGGCAGTGACTCACCAAAATTATGGTGTCATTCCATCCCATCACCTTTCACCATGGAACCAACATTGTGTGAAATCCAATCTATTGCCCACCTCGAATGGTGGAGGTTGTAGGGACGGGAAGGGACTAGCTCGAGCCCCACGGAGCCGTCGATCCTAGTCCACACCCCCACCACAGTCGTCACTATGCTGCGCTAGGGATATTTAGATATGAGGGTGAGACTTGAGAGAAATGAATGCAACTAAAAATCTCATTTTCCAGTGAAAAATTTGCATCTTATTAGCATTTTTGCATAATATGCTTCGAGTTGGTAAATGTCAAAGTTTATAGAGCACACAACCTAGTAAAATACGCCCCTAGGATAATTCTTTTACCCTGAAATTATGTAGAACTTCTTACTACAGTTGGTCCTTCCTATTTGGTCATGTAGCTTTTTCTAGAAACAAGCATTGTGCAGCTCTTGAAAGCACACCACTTCGACGATAAAAAGAATCAAGTTCATCCAATCAAGACACTAAGACCATCGACTCCACCACTAGCCTTTTTGACATAGATTTAGTGTTAAGTCGTAATTCATGCATGTTTTTAATAATCATTTTCTTGTATTATATATATTATTTTGTCTAATTTACTTTATTTCAACTAGTTTTGTGTTAACGATTAATAAAGTAAAGAGGAGAAGAAAGACGTCGAAACACAAGTTTTATTTATTGTAGGACTTTACAAGCGGATTTATCAAGCAAGTTCAAAAATAATGATTTATGTATAAATTTTCGTAATGAGTTATTTGAGGACTAGGATTACATGATTACTAGTCCTAAATGGGGGGCATTTGGTAACCTTGGAGGATTACAGGATTACTTACACTCGCAAGACCTGGTACCTCGCCACCTCTTGTTTCATCATCGCTAACCCCAATATATTTAAGCATCACCATTTTGATCATTCACAGTTATCCTCCTTCGCGCCCAGAAAACCATCCTTCCCCCTCGTCATCATCTCCATTTGCTGATAGTCTAACTCACTCCACACCTTACCTCTTCCACCTTCAGCATCACCGTCACTATCATGCCAACATCATCATCTCTTCATTAACACCATCGACAGTTCAAGGCAAATTTGGCAGCTTCAACATCATCAACATTTTTCCCATATTATTGGTTAACAGTATTATTATTTTGTTTTATTCGTTTAGATTTATGTTTTTAAGTATGAATTATTTGGACAATTTTTCTGTTTTCGATTTTTTATATGTGTGAGTATTTTTTTTTTTTTAAACACTTGGCATAATCTACATAAAATCATATGAAATTAATTATTTTGAAACAAGTTTTACGCTTTATTATTTAATTGATTTTCATTCCATGATTCTATGATGGTTTTTATCTATTCTTCATCATATTTATGTTATATTAATTAGAATGCACACTAATTAATTTAATATGAATTCATATAATAGTTTAAACAGCTTAAGTATATAAAAGCTTTAGTCTTTTGAACACAAGTGTCATCCTAATAGATCATGATGACTCTAACCCATCTCTTTTAATTACGAAATCATTATAGATTTTTTTAAATCAATTTGCTTGTAAATTGAATAGAAGGCGTTAGATGATGTTTTTCTAATACTTAATGCTCTTGATTAAATTCTTGCACTAGAGTTAGCGCTATCATTACAGTAGGTTCACATTAGGGTTGGACCCAAGTAAGATATAATATAACGAAAATTGGGAAAAATCTGTTGGTGGGTGTCTTCTATCATCTGGCTCATAGAAAAGTCAATTTGCATGATGATGATAAATATTAATTTACGCAGTGAATATAGAATATGCTAAGTGTTTTCTTAAACTTGGTATCTTTGATAATTTTTTTGTTTGCTTTTTAGTTGATTTATTTAGTTTATCAATTTTAATTCTTAAATTTATAGACTTCAATATTATATTCCCCCAAAAGAATAGTCTTTTAGTTATTTTAGTAATTTTATATTAATAATATTTTGATTTTTAGTGTGGTTTAATTTTCGTATTAGTTTTCTATTCTATTTTTGCCATTATTTACCGGTTTCTTTGAAGTTAGGTTAAAAATAGTTTGTTTCGTATTTTTCTATGTTATATGTCACTTTAGGGTTTTGGTAGAGTGCTAAGCTACTATTATTTAATTTTGCAATTGTTGGAAATTATTTGATAATTTTCTAGAATTATTTTGTGGATTGGATATGTGTAGGACTTTACTTTAATATATCTGAAAATTAAGTTTCTATCTTTGGTTTGTGTTTCTAAAGTCTGATTAACGCTAGAAAATTAGGTTTTATAATTTGGTTGATTTTATTATTTATTTTTGTATTTATTTAAGTGCACTTTATTATTTATTTGATTTCCTATTTTATTTTCAGCTAATATTTTTTGCAATTATTGTCTGTTTTATTTTTCTAAAAATAATTAGACATATTTCTAGGAGTATAAATTTAATTCATTGTAACTTATTTGTTTCGGATATTTTCTGTTATTTTTGACATTAGTTTTTTTTGCTTGTTATTTTCTGTTTCAACTTTCAGTTTAATATTTGTGAGATTATTTTTGTTTTTATTTTTCTGGAATATTGAGGTTAGCTATTTACAGTTTTATTTTTGGAATTAGGCATAGAATATGTAATCTTTCAAGATTTTATTTGTTTAATTTGATTTGTTTTAACAGTTAAAAGAACAAGTAAAACATATTAGAGTAGTATATTTTATTGGATTGAAGATCTCTATTTTTCCTCGTGGGATCGATCCTTACTTGCCTATGTTATAAATCGCATCTATAAATCAAAGTAGTGATTTAGTTTCAAGTTGTACGACCAACTTTACAAATTTTAACGGTATTGTCGGGCAAAGAAACTAAAATTGTTAGTTTTATCTCTTTATTTTTACTACTTTTATTATCTTTTATTTAAGTGTTTTGTTTGTTTAGGTTGTTATAGTTTATGAGGTTAAGAAGTGGTTGCATGATCGAATATAAAAATAAGCATACATTTGAGGAGTTTGAAAGCAAAGTAAGGGATTCTGACTTTGGAAGCTCTGAATCGATAAGTTTGAGGGTTCTGCATCTTTCATCGAAGAATGTAGCTAGTAACATAGTCAGGCATGCTCAAAGGAGGGGTAATAAGTTGGAAATGCTCTTGAAGCCGGACAAACAACAACAACAACCAAAAAAAAAGGCAAAAAAATGAACGGATTTCATCCCAAAAAAAAAAAAAAAACAGAAGATATTATGAACATATAATAACAAAGGATTGCTGCAACCGAGGATGCAGTTGTGAGATCCAACAACCTCATCTAAGCAATGGTCTCTGCCAAGACCATGGGCATAAGATTCTTGCTTTTAAGCAGCTGCAACCTAATGCATGACAAGGAAGCTAAAACTATTAGGTTGATAAGAAAATAACAACTTACCAGGCAAAAGAAATATGCCATATGAACAGCCCCATCTGGCAAGCCTCCTCTAGGTTCAAACCGCCAGGCAATCCATAAGAGATCAACAAATAGCCATCATCATTTCTTGGCCGGAAAGGAGTAACCCACTTCTACTTCTGAAGGAGCGAAGGATCAACCAGCCTAGATTTCCCAGAAAGTGCTTTGGAGGTAAAGAAGAACCGTCTCCTAAGAAGCCATACAACCAGAGAAGAGAGCACCAAGGAATTAGGGAAAGCAGCTTCTGCTAAAAACATATTTGCTACTGAAAATCCTTCGAGTAGTGGCTTAAGTTGCGCTTCGGTACAACTAGTTTACCCTTCCTACGTAGAAACCCTACGATTGGTCACAAAGCTCACTTCGATCAAATTAATAAACATGGAGATCTCTCCTCCAAAATTGTTAAGCAGCAATCAATAAGTTAGCATCCAAGTCCAAAGTGCCAAGAGAAAGTAGGTTCACGAACGAATACTGCCCTAATGCCATTTACTGAAGACTCAAAAATCTCATCAAAGGAAGCTATGAGGAATTGGAGTTGAAGTTTAAAGGTGTTTGAAGTTCTAAGAAGCTAGAAAACAATGTAGAAAACACCCCAAATTACTCAAAATATAAAGAGCAGCAGACAAAAAACATAGCATACCAAGCGACATAAATTTCACTGCGATTAGAGGCGGACTACATAATTCAAGGGCTAGCAGCTGCTGCTAGGCTCCAAATCATGCCACGGAATTATCATACCCCTAACTGGCATGATTCACTTTTCTTTTCGTTCTACTAGCAATATGTCAAGATACAGGCTTCTTAAATCCGAATTGCCACCAAATCTATCCTAGAAACTAAAAAAATCCCCTTTCACCTTTTTTTTTTTAACCTTTTTAAAGTATTTTATTCATTTTATTTTATTTTTTTCTTATGGAATTTCCTTGCTTGAAAACATTCTGACATCAAAATTAAAAAACTAGGGGGAGATGCTCTATTGAAAATTTTAAATTTTTCTCATTTCAATTTGGTTTTCATTAGGCTTTTCCTCACGGAATTTGTTTTTTAAAGACATGGACTCTGTTGTTGGTCCACCCAACCTTACATCTAATTCTAATGCTTAAACGTATATCAAAATTCTAATAAGTAGAAATACGTAAAGTATTAGTAATCCAACATCAAGCTTAATCATGACAATGTGAAAGAAGCAACGAGTCAAAAAAAAGGATTAGAGGAATCACAATCTCAAAGTTTCCAACACCAAAAAGAAAAGCTGTCCCAAAAAAAGAAAGGCCAAAACATGAACTGTTCAAAGTGTCGAACAAGGAACATCACTGAAAATAAGGGGCATTCCCACTCTAACATCATCCTTATCCTCGGGAGGCTCCTCTATAATCTGGATCCCTGGTGATGGTAGAAAACTAGACGAGCTAACGCAGGGGTCAACAGAGTGGCAAGAAGGCTGCAACCTAAATGCCTGCTAATGTGGAGCTCATGCCTATGAGTGATGAAGTATCTCTAAATGAGCAAGAAATGGAGGAAAGTCCATTCCCGCCAAAAATCGACGTAGTAGCCTTGAAAACCTCTGTAGCTTGATTGCAATGGAGGCTCAGAAGAAGAGCCCTCGCCACTCAGCATTCCTTAAAGGGAAAACACCCAACACCCAACCCTGAAAATGCCTCAGTTGAGATTCTTGCAGTCTCAAAATAGGACGCAGAGCTCGCCACCAACCCTGAAAAGCAGGGAGGAGCTACGACCCTTGAGTAAGGGAAGCTCCATGTGATGTAAACTAAATTAACAGGAAAAGAAATAATCTCAAAAAATGTGAAGAAAGAGCTAAGGCAAGCTAATTCTACCTCAACGACATTAACCCACCGACGACAGCTGCACCACTTGCTGATCGAATGAATAGTGACTTTGAGCCTAGCGACTACTAAGCTTCTCTGATAGAAGTGAGAGTACACAAACACAAGAGGGGGGTGAATTGTGTTGCCAAATTTTCGCAGTTTTCTGGGAACATGCTTAGACCATGTTCGGACAGACTGTTTGTAATACGCCCAGAAAACGGAAATGCAACGGAAATAAGTAGAAGAAAAAGTGAACGCAGGATTTTTACGTGGAAACACCTCTAGCCCAACTGAGGTGAAAAACCACGACTTACCTCTGTAGGATTTTCATACCACTTCACTATTTGGGCTAAACACGTTACAATGTAATCCTCACCGTTACAACTTGTAACTCACACGTAACCGTCTTCTCTAAGACCGGTTATCCCACGTCCAAAAGTCCCCTTGACCTGGACACACTTAGCTCACTTTTGAAAGAGAGAGAATAAGATGGACACCTTACTATTGAATGCTTTTCAATAAGCTAGTGTAAGGTACAAATATGTGCCTAGTATGCCAATTTAGAAAGCTCAATTTTGCACACACCTTGGCGGTTTTCTCTCTGGAAATTTAGCTCATAAAACTCTTGAAAGATGCTGTAAAAACCGATGATCAAAAATGAATGTGGAGACTTGCTTAAATAAAAAACCGATTGGAACAATCACATGTATTTTCTAAAAAAAGAAATGCTTGGGCCGTAAGAAGTGGGAAGTGTGAGTTCAATTCTCCCACTAACTGCTTGAGCTACACGGCTAAATGTCAACCACAAAATCTCAGTAATTAAGCCCATGATTTTCTCCACAAATTCAGCCATTTTCTAAAAATAGAAATGTTGTTACTTGGAGAATAAAAAATAGGCTCGAAATTCTCTCCAAGTATTTCAAAGCCAAGAATTGTCTTTTTAGACTTAATAGTCACCAGAAAATCTATCAAAAAATCGCAGAAAAGTTAGCCCAAAAATCAAGGAAGAAATTGTGAAAAATTAGTTTTGCAGTTTTGGCTTGAAAACACCTTGAACACCTGGTTCTCAGAACTGTTTTGAGACAGTGTTCTGAAATTTTTCAAAGAGAAAAACCATTTCAAAGTAAATGTTAAATCAAGATTTTCTAATTGGCATATTAACAAGAATCTAATAAAATAAAAACCACAGCAAAACAAAGACTCTTGTTGATTCAACCAAACATCTTGTAGAAACTTAATATGCTGCTCCAAACACTTCTCAGAACTCTTCTTAAGGCTGTTCTGAAGTTCTGAAAAGTCTTATCAGCCAACTGATCTTGAGAACCTGTTCTTAAGACTTGTTCTTCAGCATTGTTAACTAAGCAATTTCAAAG
>NCQV01083141.1:6125-20836 GCA_002740545.1 Lophocereus schottii
ATACAAACGGTAATGATAACTCAAACAGAGATATATTAGCTAGTTAATATTAACTTAAGTAGAGTATATCTTAGCTAGTCAATACGCAATACATGTGTCAATGTGAATGGTAATGATAACTCAAACAGAGTGTATCTAAGTTAGTCAATATACAATATATTAACAACTATAGAATTTTGGATGAAATGATTTTAAGACTTATTTTTATAAAACTTCACTTTCAATTATAGAATTATTGGACATCAATAATTTTAACTTTGGGTTATTAGATAAAAATAATCTAATGACTTTTAACGTTGGCTCTTAATGTGTTGATCTTTGAGTCTTTATAATACCATCTACGCAAACAAATTTAATTGGCCCATTTGATAGTGTGACTATTTACTCATGCACATGTGGATGTACTTCATTTTCATACCATCATCCGCATGTAATGAATAAGCTATTGTATTGTCGTATCGGAAGCCCTAGGATATTTAAGTGTACACATACTACCATCAAATCGTAGATACTTATAATCAATGATTTGATACGAAATAGCTTATTTGTCACAATTAGGGTATGTTCTTTTTGTTGGTGAATAGGAGTTCATAAATGGGTGAAGTGGATTGAAATAGGTTCAAGCGGATTGAAGTAAATTGAAGTGGGTTGAATTTTTTTATGTGATAAGTTAAACTTGGTTAAAATAGTGGAAGTGGATTGAAGTGAGTTGAAATTAGTATTTTAGAATTGACCAACGAAAAGAACAGGGCCTTAGATGGGATAAATTTTTATCTACTTTTCGAGCTTTGTGATGCATGCATATGTGATGAATAAGATCCCATGTTTTAAGAGTTCAGCATGCATATGTGATGCATGCATATGTGATGACTCGGTGGGGTATATGACGTTAAACATTATCCAAGTTCAGCATTTTGGAAGCCAGTTTTAAGAGTTGAATTGTTCCCATTCAAAACATCAACGTTCATGTTATTAGCACCAGCAATTCATAATCCTTAGTGATATTGTTAAAGTTATTTATTTTCTTAGAATTTTTTGTGAGATGATTGGAACATTGGACATGAATAATACGAACTTTAGGGATAGTGGATAAAATAATACGAAATTTTGCTAGTTAGCTACTAACGGTACCAGTTTTGCCCTAATTAATTTGAGCATACCACTACATTGTTTGAAATAGTGCTCGTGTCTGGTTACCAACAAAAGAGTTCGATGATAAAGTATAAATCTATTCCTGGACCTTTAATCATCAGCTTCAACTTTTGATTGAATTGGTTCTTGAACATATATCAGAGCTTTTTTGAGCGAGAAGTCTTAAATTCAAATCTCAGCAGCCCCCATATTGATTTATTGCACAAGGTAGGGGGAGCTTTTGCAGCGTCCACACTTCAAAGCCCAAAGAGCATTTACGTGAGGGAGCATGTTAGAGTATAAACATATTCTGGACCTTCAACCATCAGCTTAAACTTTTGATTGAGTTGGTTCTTGAATATCCTAATACATGCTTACATTAAAAACGGTAGACTTTAGTACGATTGATGGCTAGCAAAGAAATTCATGTTATTTTTGTCCATCACAGCCAAAGTTTCTATTATTCGCATGTAATATTCCAAGATAATTTTTAGTTTTGGCAAACCTGGAAAAGACTTATCTCATATAAGATGCCTCACCTTAGAAAGTTGTGAAATGTCAGTAACGTGGTGATGGTTAGTGAGTTATATATGTAAGAATCCAACATAAACAGACGTTGAACTATTAAAAAATAATCTTTGAAATTGCCTCATGCAGAATTGTGTTATATTATTATTTGAAAAGGAATAAAATCCAAGACAATTGGCTTCTGCTATTCATCACGATAAAGCTCATATAACTGTTATGCAATTTTTTTGCAATTTGTAGAGGACCTTCTAGGTATAGGCGTATATATTCAAATAATTTTTGTTTTTATTTTTTCTATCATAAGGCCAGATAACAAAAGTTAATAGGTATTGTAATTAAATGTCTCATCCTGGCCGAATTATTTAGACATCTGCTGATATATGTTAGCATCATAAATATCTTACCTTATTTTAAATTAATGTGTTTTATGATTTAAAATCAGGAAATTTTTAATAATTACAATTACTTATGAATTTCTAGGCTAAAATATTCATCGGCTACTCGACAGGTGCAAAATTGCATCCTAATTGGGTCAATCTGTCCACAAAGATGTACCATCCCTATTCTCTAAGGCTACGATGCATGTGATTTCTAAAATTTTAAAACAAAATAGATAAAGTTCCGCCTAAAATGACCATAACTTAGGCCTATAGCCTTACATTAGGTCCCTGTAACAATAAAAACATAAAGGGTATATCCAACAAGCTCTTAAGAAAGTCTTTTGTAATTCAATAAGACACGAAAGTCCTTTTCAAATTGCATACGTACTTCCCAAATCTTTTCACTGGCATAGATGGGAAGTTTCAACTTATAACTAGTAATAAATTTACTTTCAGGCAGTGGATTCACACGTTCATGCTCTCACTAAATGAGTAATATAACTCGCAACTTTTTGTATCCTCAAGGCCTCCCAAAGTCAACGGATTCCTATCCTTATCATGATAGCAACGATTAAGATTCCTGCTCCATTCAGGATCCTAAGGTCTACTCCCAAGACCGAGCCTCAGTTCTACTCCTGAGATGGAGTCCTTTACCATAGTACTATCTTCGTAGTCCAAAACTTCTCAATTGAAATTCACTTTCAAACGCGTACTAAAAGATCATGTTCATTGAAATGAACCTCGGATCAATAAGTATCGCTTACAAAAAATATCAGTACCATTTGATTCAAAAATTCTCACAAACGATACTTTTTCCAAAAATAACCTCAACTATTAAGTAAAAGACTAAGTTAATAGCATTTCCAATCTCAGAAAGAGCTACTAGTGCCTCAGTAACGACAAAAAGCCAACTTCTGAAAACTCAAGTATTAAGATAACAACATTTTCAAGTTCGAAAGGAGCTACTAACGCCTTAGTAACGACAAAAGTCAACTTCTAGAAAACATAACAACTTTTTATTTTAGTGGGACGCTTGACAAGCGATTTCTAACTCAGAAGTTCATAATGCCCAAACGGCTTTCGTGAACAAGTTATTAACAGGTTCGTTTAGTTCATTCAATCTAGGCTTATAAAATCCCAGCAACCATTCATACATTCCCGTTACCAAATTAGGGTTAAACCCCCGCCCGACACAAGTCCCATTTGCACACTTAACACATATATTGACACGCGGGGCGGCTAAACTGAGGTGGTTGCTGCTTGGTTTGCAGAAGTGGCTCAAACATGAACCGTTCTGCTAATCGCCAGCCCTTCACCTTCGTTTCTGCTTGTACCAGCATACCGAAATGCACATAAAAGAGAACAAATAGGGAAACAGGGGCTGAACCGGCGCAACCATTGCCCGATTCACAGAAACGGTCTTCCGTGGTACCGTTCAGCTGAGCCGGCCAGCCGCCTTCCGTGTTCAGTTATGCTTCTAAGAGAACATATACTCGAGCCCAAACTAAACAACAAGAAGCATATCCCACAATATTCTAATGGCGGTCTAGCAAGATAACGGTTTCGTAAAACAGAAATATTCAAGCAGACACAAGCAAAATGACATTCAAGAAGTATTCAACCATTAATCGTCTCCATCCACCACTCATGGTCCGGTTTCCCTCATCACAACACCATCCAAAATTGTACCTCGAATACATATCAATATCAATCCAAGTAACTCATTCAATCCTCTTGCCTCTCTAAACTCCGCAAAGCACAGAATATCTGTTGAATAATTTCTCAAGCTCAGCCATGGCCATACAAGAAAAACTTTAAAATTAATTAATAAATTGAGGGATTGAGAACCACCACAGTAAATCCAAGTTTTAGGATCCTATTAATGGGCTAATTGGACGGATTCGAAGGTAGATTTTGATCCCCCTTCGCTCCCCACTTCTGCCCCGTGTCGCTTCAACTCTCGCCCCCTCTTTCCTGTCGTCATTGTAGCTGCTAAGGTCTCCTTCCTCTTCGCCTCAATCTTTCGCTGTCTAGTCACCCACTCTACCTGTGCGTGTCCACTGGAAAAAAAGGACGAAAAGCAGGAACAACATCTCCCTTGTTTGCGTGAAAAGAACAGGGCCTCGACCCCTCTCTTCTCTCTCTCTCTCTTTTTTTGTGTTTTTTTCACTCACCAAAGGAAAATAAGTTCGGCCCATATTCTAACCCCCAATTCAACTTCACTAAGTTCGCGTAATCCTAACGCAGCCTAATTTTAATTGAATTCACTACTTTTATATAATCGCAAAATAATCAAGAGAATTGTAAAAATTAAATCACATGAACTATTACACTTAATTAACACTTAAAATTTAGTCTAATATACTTTATTTAACAAACTAATAATCTAACTAGTTAGCTTGAACTTAAAAATCCTTCGCTATCACACCAACTGGGGACCCACATAGCCAGGTAAGGAGAACGAAGATCTTTTTATAAGGGGATGGATGTCTCACCCTTGTGACGCATTGTAAACCCGTGAGGGCCCAGACTCAAAGCGGATAATATCACAAGGGGGAGAGTTAGGCTGTTGCAATGGTATCAGAGCCAGACCCGGGTCGGTGTGCCTACAAGGACGTCGGGCCCTCGAGGGGGGATTGGGGAATCATTCCCACATCGGCGAGTGTGGACAACGAAGGCTTCTTTATAAGGGGTTGGACACCTCACCCTTGTAATGCCATTTTAAATTCGTAAGGGTCTCGGCCCAAAGTGGAGAATATAACAAGCAAGGGCACTAGGCTATTGTAGGTTGACTAGGGAAATTGTCCCACGTCGACAGGTAAGGAGAACGAAGACCACTTTATAAGGGTTTGGACACCTCACCCTTGTGACGTGTTTTAACCAATGAGGGCTTGTGACGTGTTTTAACCAATGAGGGCCTCAGCCCAAAGTGGACAATATCACATGTGGGGGAATTGGCTGTTGCAGAAGATATATGATATGTGTACTTCTAAGAATATGAAAAATTATCAATGAATAGATGATTTTACACAATTTGTAAGTTATACCACACTTATACTATTCAAGTGTACCATCTTCTCCTATTTAAAACATGTTAATACGATATTTAAGTCTAGACAAGATACTTAATAATTTTTTTTTTTTAATCAACCTTAAGAAGTATCTTATATAACAAGACATTTATGTTATTTCTATCTAGAGATAACGATATTGTCTTGTTATCTTAAGGGGCATAGCAGGAGTGGCACAAGGAAAAAAATCTGCAACAATCTATTGACTTTAATAACTTGTTTCTTCTCGACGATTAGTCATCATTCAATTATAATGACTTCGAAGGGGAGCCTTTGAGCAACTGGTAAGGTTGTCTCCGTGTGACCAAAAAGTCACGGGTTCGAGCTGTGGAATCAGTCACTGACAAAGTCAGGTTAGGCTGCCTACAATTCACCCCTTGGGGTGCGGCCCTTCCCCGGACCCTGCGTGAATGCGGGATGCTTGTGCACCGGGCTGCCCAATTATAATGACTTCCTTTCTCTTGCTATGACCAATCCTTTCCGATTCAAAAGGTAGATTTTTCCATTGATCAAGTTAGACAGTGTCGTCATCGCCATTTGTCATGCGCATAAATTTCCTTCTTGTTGCTTTTAAGCAACATAGGGTGCTCGATTTATCAAAGTCTGTAACCCATTTTCATTCCTCATGGCAGTGGCGGGTCATCATGGGGTCAGCAGGGTGAGCTGCCCCCCTCCCCAAAATAGAAGAAAGTTGTGTCTGGGGAAATCCAAGCTTCAGCATTAAACGTATGCACAGGAGCTATCTTGCATGAGACGTGCCGGAGCGCGGTGGTTGGGATGTAGACCTCAATAGCTTTAGCAAGCCGAGGATGTGCATTTGAATCCAATAAGAGTACAACTAGATTGTTACTAAGGTTCCGTTTGCGTCTTGGAAAATTTATTAGGAAGAAAAAAATTGAGAAAATTACATTTTTTCTTGTATTTGGTTTATAGAAAATCACAAAGAAAAAAAATATGGTGGAAAGATAGGTAGAAAAATTGTTAGAAACAAGTGATAAAATTTTCCTCACAAAATTGTGAGGAAAATTTGAGGAAAATTTTCAACCTCCTCCAACCTCGCATTGCTTAGCTAAAATCAACGTGATTCAAGTAGTTCATCACTATTCAAATTTCTCATCCAAATCTTGCATTTTTTTCCTCAATCTAAACAACAGAAAAAAAAAACTCATTTTCTCCCTACTTTTTTTCCTTCAAATTTTTTTCCTTCAACTTTCTTTCCACTAAATTTTCTAAAGACCAAACGGAGCCTAAGTTTTTTTTTTTTTTAAAAAAAAGAACATGTTTGGAACTATTGTTGGATTTGGTGTGAGTAAATGTTAGTTTTTCAGAATTAGTACTATTAATGTAGTGGCATGGTGCGTATGTGATTTTTTTTTTTTTTTTGGGTGCAGAAGAGGGGCTAGGCTCCTGAAATATATATAATTACTTCTTAACTCGAGGCCATGTAGCCTCTACAAAATCTGCATGCAGCACATCTAATATCTCCTTAGGCTGAGAGTCAAAATAAACAATTCCTACATCAATATTACTGCCTGAATTAGCTAACTTGTCTGCCACCCGATTTGCCTCCTTATAGCAGTGAGATACCTTAACCTCCCAGTTGTTTTGTTCGATCAATAGTTTGCATTGTGTAATGAGTGGCTTGTGAATAGGGTTCCAAGACCCATTGCCCCTAAGCATGCCAACCACTATCATGGAGCCCGGTCGAAGCCAGATCTTCGTCAACCCCAACTCCCTAGCCATCTTCAAGCCACGAAGCGCTGCTCTGAGCTCCTACTTGACTAAGGTACACTCCCCAAAATTTTCAGTAAAATCTCGGATCCATTCACCACGATCGCCTCGCAGTACTCCCCCATCCCTAGGCGCAATTCCTAGGTTTCCTTTGGAAGCCCCGTCAGTGTTCAAATTGAGCCCAACCTACCGGTGGGGCTTCCCAGCGTATCAGCTCCTCATCCTTTCCAAAGGTACAGTTCGCTGCGAACTGGTGATCGGGCCTTAATGCATGGATTTTATCATTAAAGCGAGTCCGTAAAAAGCTAACTTTCTCCCCCGGGACCTCATCTAGTCGATTAAAGCAAAGGGCGTTTCGCCACTTCCAAACATACCATATGGTGACCTGAAATTTTGTTGCCCATTCTGGGTCAGTGTGATTGGCCTTTACATTTGCCTCAATCCACGTATTACAGAACGCGTCAAGAGCTAAGTATTGCATACCTTGAGTCTCGAGTAGTCGCCAAACAGCCTATGCTTGCTGACACTCCCGGAGAATATGGATCGCCGTTTCCCATCGCATATGTGATTATTTGTATATTTTGAGAGTCAAAAAGTTTTTTTTTTTTAAAGTACTAATTAAAATTGCATATAATCAATTGTTATTGAGCGAATGAATGAAGTTTTCTAACCATGTGTTTTGACAATAAACTAATATAAATATCAGGTCATATAATATGGATGCACAACTATATTGTTTGATAAAAACAACTACTGTCTTATTGTTCTAGAGAATCTGAATATAACATGTCATTTTTTTTCTTATTTCAGTTGCTAATATTGAAATTAATGTTGAATTATAATAAAATTTTATAAAGTATGTATTATTATTTCGGCCCGCCCTTCTTCAAAGTTCGGCTTCGCTATCGCCTCGAAGAGCTACTTCTGTGTTTCCTTTGAATTTCCTCGCTTTGCAAATTTTTTTTTTGTCACTTTCAGTGACATCTACTTTCTGTTGAAAATAGGAAAATACTAGCAGTTTCCTTCTAGTCATAGTTGTTTGAATATAAATTTTATTTCAAAATCTTTAACTATCAATTTAAACTTTTGGTTGAGGTGGCTTTAAATATGGTATTAGAGCCTTTTCTAGTAGGTCTCAAGCCCAAATCTCGATAATTGCATATTGATTTATTTCGCAAGGTTAAGGGAGCCTTTGTTGCATTCTCGCTTCAAGCTTAAGAAGGCATTTGCATGTGAGGACGTCTTAGAATATAAAACCGATTTCTGAACTTTCAACAATCAACTTAATTAAGGTTTTGATTAAAATCATTAGCGAACAATGACTACCATCTTGTTTGCTTAACTTGGTTTTATAATACTAGAATCCTCAACATTATTTCTATGCTTTTTATCCTCCCCTTTTTTTTCTTTTTTCTTTTTTTTTTACACTTTCGCTGTAGCCATCCATATCTCATCAACTGTGAAATTATTGTTTGCAAAATGATGCATTTTCAATTATGTAGTATACTTTCTAACCTCTGGGTAACCCCCCCAACATATATAATGACAGTACATAGTATGGACTTTTTTTTTTCGAGTTGAAAGATGGGGTTAATTTTTATTCAAATTGAAAGTCTATCCATGGCTAGGTATGGTTCAATCTTACCTAGTCAGACATAATTTTTCCCAAAAGCCATAATTTTAGCTAGATTATTGGCAGTCATGTTCCCACCTCGTTTCATATGAGACCAAAAACCACAATTGAAGCTAATTCCGGGACTTAATAAATCCTTAAAAATCACATCAAAATGTCTAAGATAAGCCTCAATTCTCCTCGCCAGAAGAGTCCAACAGTCAGTTTCTTGGGCAACTTTCTCAAGGAGCATCCTATTCAACCAAAAATTGATACATTTTTATATCCTTTGAGTACTTATCTAAAATAAATATTGTTTTAGATCAGTTTAGAGCTCTATGATTCTTCTGGGAACCTTGAGGAACTTTTTTGTCACTATCCAACGGTTACCTACAAACCAACTCCCAATTGGGGGAGGGGGTTCTCCTTTTTAAGAGTCTTCAATGCTCAAGTTAGGGAGAATTTCAGAGAGGGCAGTAAGCACAAAGTACCTTATAAAAGCCCTATTGACCTATCTTTGATGTTGGCCATGACTTGTTTATATAAGGTTTTAGGACAGTTCTTCTAGATGATATGTACTAGAATTCTATATCTTCTTTAGATATAGATTATTTCCTAATTTTATTCAAACTCTAAGATCTTTATAGGTTTCTTGTAGATTTAAGAGATCATAGTTAGGTCTTTCCTTCCCTAACAAGCCATGCATATGGGAATTACTTTTCAAGGCATTGGTGGACTTCAATTTTATTGAGCTTGTGTATGCCTACTCACGCCGGGCAGTTTGATCTAATCAGTTGTCTTTTATAGGCTTTTGTTGGGTTATGGCCTAGTGCGTCTTAGAGTTTATATCTACCTGAATTGTTTTCCCTTTGAGGAAATGTTGAATTTTAATCCAATCATGCCTCAACATACAACTAGACCTAGCCTTTGTATCTCCTTAGGAATTCTTTGCCTTCAACTGTGATTTATCTAGATCTAAGGGCTTTCCAGGGTTAATTTTGTATACCTTCCTTAATCTGGTCTTTGTTTGCTAAAGAGAATTATGATTTTTCCAATTGATTTTTGCTCTGTTTTTATGGGGAAAAATTTTCACTAATCGAATTTCAAATATCTATGGAATTTCAAATCTTTAGCTAATTATACGTTCCATTTCTGAGAAATTACTTCACCATCCACTCAATGGTAGCATAAACCTACCTTGATTGAGTGTCTCTTTGCATTGCCTCTAGTGCCTGATGCCAATAATTATGGTTGATTCAATTTATGGAGTTTTCTTAATTAGGCCTTCCATCTCTTGGGGGGTTTCGCTCTGGTCTCATGACGCTTTTTCCCTAAACTTGGCTATAAATTTAGCCTATGTGGGTTCGATTCTTGAAGAAATCCTTTACTCCGTTCTAAACTTCTCTTAGAAGATTGTGTATTGTCTCCACCTTTTTCAAGTTTTGTGAATCTTTCTGGACCTCTTTCCACTCCTTTGATTTCTTATAGAACTTCCTTCTCCAAGATGCTAGACGTCTCTTATGGGCGATCCACCTGGAGCCATCTTGGCCCTCTTCCCTTTTTAATATACCCTTACAGAGATGGTTTTTAGGGACAACCACGTAGGATATAGTCCCTAAATAGCTGTTCAAGGAGAAGAGGGAAGAGAGCCTCCCTAGTTACTGGTTCCAGGTTTTGATGACTGCCAAGCTCCAACGGTTAATTGACTCGGGAGCCCTATATGAGCACCTTAAGCAAAAGATTAGCAAGGGCAAATGGTGTTATTTTAGGAGTTGGCTTGCATATGATCTTTAGAGCTTGTTCATGCATGTTCTTCTGCCATTTCAAGGAGAGCTTTTTAAAAAGGTATACAATCAACCCACTTTCTGGCCATTGATTTTTGCGCAGAATCCTAACCATACCTAAGAACTCTCTAACCCTTATGTGTTCGACTATCCTCCAGTTGCTCTTGGGGGCTTGGGAGATGATCGTTTGCTTGATCCCACTCTATAGCATTCTTTTGGCTTTTGCTTTTCAGCTTCCCTTCTTCTTCTTTTACCACCTATGGAAGAGGAACCTGATGTCTCCCCCTAAGGAGGTATTTTAGGTTCTTATTCCTTTTATTGATGGGAGTAGTAAAGTGCACAAGAAACTAGAGAGTACCAAGGGTTGATCTAATAGTCAGGAGGAATGGGAGCATGAGCAATGAGTCGTAAGGAGCCCGAAAGATAGGTCTGCCCATGTAAGGGCTATGTTATGAGAAACAAAGGAGAGGAGAAAAAGAACACATGAGGAAAGTCAGGTTTTGGCGAGACAAATTCAAGAGGTTTAATGCTTTCTCCATCCTACTAGTGGAGATATTATAGAGGATGAGCCTGACCCTTAGTGAAGGGTCATTTTCTCTTTTTCTTTCTTCTGTTTTTTTTTTTTTAGGCTCCCTATATAACATAGATCTTTACATTTGTTATATGACTTTGGCAATAAATAAAGAATCTACTTTTCACTTTAACGCATGTGTCTTGTGTTCATCTTTTGTATTATTTCTAGCCTCCTTTCTCTTTCCTTAGTCTTTAGTTATAATGACAGCCACTTCTTAGGGGACATTGGGAGTTTTTCATAGCAAAAGCCAACACAAATCACAATTTTTTGCAAAAGGTTTCTAGGGCTTCTTCTTATTGTTTCTTATTTCCATAAAAATGGTTTCAACTCAACCAACACACTTTTAGAGCCTTACGGAGCTTTCGCCCCTACCTCTAGTAGAATGTTGTTTATTTTTGTCCTTAGTTATACCTAGGTTGAGAGGTTTCCTTTAGCCAAGAGTACTTTTGAGGTTAGGACCTCAGAAGCAGAGTTTTGTGTATTGAGAACCACTTAAAATTTGGTGTATTGGATCTAAAAGTGTTAAGCCACTTTCTTTCAGATTAAGTCTAAGTACTAGGATCGGATTGCTTTAAGGGTTGGTAATGGAGGTTTTCCTTGAACAACTTCCTCTCTTATATTACTTCACCTTCTTGAGGAATACAAGACTTCCTACAGAGTTTTTCCAAGGCATACTCTATCCTTGGTGCATCTGATGGAGTACTTTGGTGTCCAAGGGTTGTTAGAGGGAGATTTCCTCATGAGTGGGCCCAAATGCCTAGTTCATAGAAGTCCACATGATAGTGAAGTGAGCGATTCCTCGTCTTCCTCTAGCATTAGGATACATCGTGACTCTTCCTCTATCTCTGTAAATTTAGACGAATTTACATATTTTATTTGGGTGGCTGCTACCTAATAGTTGGGTCCCATCCTGGTAGGTTTTATTGGGAGGACCATTGTGGTAGGAATTGCATGTTCCTCCGCAGAGGAAATTAGGGCATCCCAGCGATTAGCGTCCAGCCCTAGTACTTCTCTAACTCTATTTCCTATTTCTCTTTTAAATCCCTCATGTAAGGGCCTGCAATCATTAAAAAAGATAAAAAGAAGTTGAACTTTGATATTGAATGTCAATTAAGCTGACAGAGATTAAGGCCTATCCATATGAAGGTGCAATGGGATTATGCTCCATAAACCAGGTGAGGACGACGCTACTGCCCTAGATACTAAGGAGTACAAGATTGCCCTTTCTTCGAATGGGATAATTGTGATTAGGCCTGCATCTTCTAGTGATTTTGATTAATATAGACTCTGTGTAGCTACAGTTTTGGCTTTTGGCTTTTTGTGTGCCTGTAGTATAATTCTACTATAACTAAGGAGGTGTTTATAGCATGTGCACCTTTTTTATTGGTGATGAAATTGACATCAGAGATTTCTATGCAAATTGCAACTGAAAAATCTCACATTTAATGTTGGATTTGATTTTCTTTTGCTCAATTTGGGCCTTTTCAGTTTATTGCCCTTGATTTTTTTTACTGGTCTATTCAAGAGTGGTATGGGATTATAAAGTCACTTAGGCGGACAATTAGGGTTTCTACCTACTTTTGCCTTTTCAACTTCTTTTTCTCCATAAAGAAGTTTCTTACTCTTTAGGCTCATGAGCTTAAAACCATGCTTCTAGCATTAATTCCACCTTGTTTATTCCGTCAATGCTTACAACACTTTCCTAAATCTTTTTACTAATTTGAAAACAACCACTAAATTCTTCAAGAAGCACATTTAAGAGTGCTCTACACTACTTTAAGGGGTTTCAGAGGCATCTTACAGTAAAGAAAGACCTCTTGGTGGTTTTAGGTGAGAGGATATCATGTTGAATGCTTCAATCACAAGGCAAATGTCTTGAAAAGCTTAAATTTGGATACATGAGGCTTTGACATTCATCTCTAGTGGCCCAAAACCTTTATTTGGAACCTTACAAGGGGTTTAACATTATCTTCAGGGAGTATTTCAAGTTTCGCATGAGGCTTCCCCTTTCCTCTTTTCTTAAGATGGTTTTAAACCGCTACATGCTTGAGTTTGGCCAATTCATCTCTAAAAGTATTGCTAGTATCGTTACATTCAAGTTTTTCTATCTTATGCACAGCAAGAAACCACACAACGTCATCAACTGTAGAAGTCTCTCAGTGGTTATAACTTTCAGGTTGTACACAATAAGAATATCCTTCCTAACAACCCCTTTAGCATCAAGCATCAGAATGGGTCCTAGGTGTATGCCAAGGATCTCCATAAGAAGTGACCTTTTCCAATTGCTGGCTCATTGATCTCAATTATGTAACTTGTTTAGGGAATGCTTAAAAGAGATTTCATGTTGATCTAGAGGAAACTTAAAAGAATATGACCATATGGAGGCCGCACGTGCGGATCTTAAGGAAGAAAATGTTGCCGACCTTTTAAGCCACTCAAAAATCTTAAGTAACTTCTTGTGTTCTCATAGCCTTTAGGGTTTTAGACTTTAATTTTTTTTTCTTACCCATAGCTTGCTTCTCAATGAAAGTTTGTACCAACTGCTTGGAACTCCTACAAGAGGAAAACACTAAAAAGGAGATTTCTGGGAAGAAGAAGAACATTGGTCCCTTCATAGCAATGACCCCTGCCAAGTTTAAGGATCACCTTATAGAGCAGATGAAGGGTAAAGGCACGAAAGTAAGGCGTCATCAAATCATAAAGGAACAGAAGAATCTCCTGGTTGCTGATAAAGAGGGAGAACTCAATCTTCACCACACCCATGAGTGAGGGTAAGCTGGAAATACCTTCTTTGCGTTAAAGAGGCTAGTATGACTTAGAGCCAACCTCTTCAAGGCAGAAAAAGGGGTTCTCTTATTTGTAGAAAAGACAACAACCAAAAAGCCCCAAACTATTAAGGGTTCCTCACTGCTAGAGGTGGAGGTGATGATCCCTTTGTCACTCCAGTTAACACGTTTACCCTAGCTACTGCAAATGAAGGTGAGGGAGCTAAGGTTGTTTCTTTTGGGATCAGTGATAATTTTGAGAGAATTGCCCGTGATGCCCTTTTGAACATTGTTGAGGGCTCTCCCAAGTGTTCCTTCACTCTTTTGTTAGTTTAATCAACACCTTTATCATGGCTACTTCAATTTGAGGTGAGGGAGTTAAGGTTGTTTCTTTTGGGATCACGGATGATGCTGAGAGAATTGCCCATGATGCCTTTTTGAACATTATTGAGGGCTTTCCCAAGGGTTCCTTCACCAATGTCAATGTTGAGATTACTTCATCTTCTAAAGACTCTCTTGCCCCTCTGGGCATCATGTCAGTAGAAAGCAAAGTAGTAGGAGATAAATGAGATTTTTTCCTCCAAAGACATGATTTCAATTGCCTATTTTGTTCCGAAGAAGAGAAGAGGCGGACCTTTTGCTAGAGAGCAAGTTTCTTCACCCAAGCAACATCCCAGGAAATCCCCAGAAAATAAACTGTTGAGGCTGAGAG
Organism: Lophocereus schottii; assembly: GCA_002740545.1. NCBI lineage: Eukaryota > Viridiplantae > Streptophyta > Magnoliopsida > Caryophyllales > Cactaceae > Lophocereus > Lophocereus schottii. The sequence goes on from NCQV01083141.1 coordinate 20,414, forward strand.
ATCAAGAGAGGGGAAAATGATGATCTCCTTATGCTTTCAGAAGAAAGGCTTGAGAAAGCCACTTCTAAAGAGCTTATTGGATCATCCCTCCCCTTTCTTGCGTGTAAACTCTAGTTTGCTATTCGAAAGTGGAAAGCTTATCCTGATGCCCTTCTTTTTAAGTTGGAAGCCCTCGAGGCTGAAAATGCCCTTCTAAAGTGCAGTCTGACAACAAGAACTTGCAATACAAGAAAAATGCCAAATAAAGACGGAATCAGCGACGGAATATGATTAATCAGCGACGAAAATTTAAGATCCGCGACGGAATGAGGCTTTCGGATTTTCGCTCGTCGCTGAGCAGCCGGCGATGGAATTTCAAAATTCCGTCGCCCATTAAGCCACAGAAATTGCGACATATTTTTTTGGCGGGGAAAAGTGGCGGGG
>NCQV01083146.1:14116-35303 GCA_002740545.1 Lophocereus schottii
TTGATAGTAGACCCTAACAATTATAATCTAAATAATTTATTTTGTTTTCTGTAACATTACAAAAAAAAAATTTAATTTTGAGTACGCAAAACCATTATCGTTACAAAGCGTTTTATTCTCGAATTCAACTTTCTTCAGCCCCATTTGAAGCCTAACAAGTTTGCTTTTCAACCTAGCTAATTTCCATGAGTTAAGCCTAACCATGGTTAGCTAAAGGTACTTTTGGGGGGTATAAATTTAGCGAAGTGGAGACAAGTCAAAAAAATACAATAAGCTCAACCTACATCTCTCTCTCCTCTCTCTCTCCACATGGCCAGCCCCCCTTCAGCTGTTGCTGTTGTGTGTTGTTTTCCGACTAGCCTCGGTTGCCTCTGACATCCTAGTACCACTAGCCACCGTTCTCCATCATCAAAACTACTAAACATCACTTCCATCTCTATTTGTATCAAGCTTGAAGTGAGTAACCTTAATCTTGATCTTGTTGGCTTTGATTTTTATTTTTGTTTTGATTCTTTCTTTGATGTTTTTGATTATTGATCATGATGTTTTGATAAGAAATAAGAATTATTTTGGTATTTAAATTGGGGAGAAGTCTGGAGCATTTTAGGGTTTGGGGGGTTATTCATAATCATGCAAGCTTTAAGTGGGAAGTTTGTTTTTCTTGGATTCTTGCATTTGATTTAGTGGTTTTAATCTCTAATAATGTTATGAGGATATTTTTGGTGATCTTGTATGAAGTGGGAGTTGGCCAAAAGTTAGGGTCTTATTGATTATGCAAGGTTTAACCTTCCTTTAATAAAAAAATATTATTATTGTATATTTGATCGAGAAATGATCTTGGATGTATATGATTTTGAAGGGAAATTGAGTGTGATGGTTTTGTGTGGTGATGGGAAGGATGAAAGCCTTGTTACATGATTTTAAGGTGTGGTTTTGGATAGGAAATTGTGTGAAAAGAGAGGAGAAAGCCATGACAGTGGAGGCTGAAAATTTTCAAAAAATAGGGCAAGTTTTGTGATTAAACTGGTAATGATCAGCCCATTAAAAAATTATGATTTTTGGTAGGTCGATAGCTTAGTGTGTTAGTTTTCAGATTCCTTTTCAATTACCTTAATCCAAGGTTTGTGGAAAAAGTTATGGCCATTTTATCAAAACTGCATAGGTTAGACCAAAACTAACATACTTGTATTTTAGCCCCATTTGGGAATCCTATTATGAGAATCATACTTAGTGTTCTAAATAAAATTTTTTTAGACTTCTTAAGCTTTCAATATTTGGGTTTTAGGTCTCAATCAGAGATTAGAAGATTAAGTTATGAGTCATTTATTTTAGCCCCTATTACGCCCTTACTTTTCTCTTACTAACTTATTATCTATGAAAATAAAAATATTTCCTAATTATATGTTCCTATCATGATATTTTGAATAGAGTCAAGGCCTAATCTATTATTTCCTTCCCTCTTTGTGCATAATCCCATTTCACTGAATTTCATTAAAAGTACCAGCTACGTTCATTGTCTACATCTTTAGAAATCAGCATGTATTTATCAAAATTATAATGTTTTGGTAAGTACATCAATGAATTAAATTAATTAGTTATTTACCACATAATTAATGACCCCATCAATTATCAGTTACAGGGCATGGCCATTTAGTTGCCCGCGCGGCTTCAGGCTAGGTCCCTCGATCAACTTGGCAGGTGTACACCTATCCACAGATCGTAACAGTTACCAGGTGTTCACTATCAGATAATAATTAGCAATGCAATTTTATATTCATCTCATTCCATACTTTAAATTAAAATGAATTGCAATACGGGCTCAATCAGCTTTTCAAATGATCATTTAACAATATAGGGATGTATCTACTGAGCTTCAGCTCACTGTTCAAAATATTTTCATATTTTGCTTTAGGAAAATGTTTAGTGAATCACTCTCAAGTGGGCAGGATGACTGAAGGTGATGAGTAAGCAAGAAAGTCAAAATAAAAGGAATAGTGGTTGAGCTCTGTATTATGAAACATTTTGATGTTCAGGTTATATACTTTACAAGAGTTACTATATTTTGATGTAAACCCTGGAATAGTTAAATAGTTTAACATTAGAACTGTTTATATAAGGTTTGATGGGTTGTGATTGTGTGAATGTCTTTCGATGGTAAATATTGATTAGCGTTGCTAAATTTATTATTCATAAACAAAGCCTTGTCCTTTTTGGATGGCAGTAACTTCCTGATCATTTGGGATGATACCTTAAATTGGTGAATCTAATGAAGAGAACGAAATTAGCAAATATATACATTTGGGGCGTTATAGTGGATGTCCTTGAACAGGAAGGGCTAAAAGAAACCCGTCTGGAGCACCTTCATAGCAGTCTTACAGAAGCTAGCATGCCCTTTACAAGGAGAGTCATGATAATGTGAAATCATGCTCTGAATCTCCTCATGAAGGAGGCAACGCAGTAAATACCATTCTTGCACAGCTTGTATAAGAAGGGCTTCTCCTAAAAATACATCTTTATGCCACGAAAGAATTTCTTCTTCTGATGGGAGGACAAGTCATGAGGTGGAACTCCCAATGCCAAATAGTTGGCAATGTCTACGAACCACAAGGCAGAGATGGCTAAGAGATGCTCATCAAGGAAAACATTATTGACAGGGCCCTCCTAGCTCTCTACAATGAGCATGGAGAGATGATCATCAACAATGTTGTCGGCCCCCGCCTTATCTTTGTTCTCAAGATCAAACTCTTGAACAAGTAACATCCACCGGATGAGGCAAGGCTTCCCATCCTTCTTCTCAAGGAGGTGCTAAAGAGCTTAATGGCCGGTGTACACAATGACTTTGGAGCATAAGAGATAAGATCAAAACTTCTCCATTACATACACCACCGTAATCAACTCCTTTTTTATAGTAGTGTAGTTTTGCTGAGCCTCATCCTGTGTTCTACCAGCGTAGTCGATCACAATAGGCTCCTTTCTGTGCTACTCCGAAACTGCCCCACTGCATGGTCGCTAGCATCACACATGGTCTCAAAAGGGAGATCCCAATCAGGTGGTTGTATAATAGGGGCAGAAATCAGTGTCTGCTTAATCCTGCAAAAAGCTTCATAACACTCATCAGTAAACACAAACAGGGCATCCTTGGCTAAGAGCTAAATTAGAGGCTTAGCAATTTTAAAGAAGTCCTTGATAAAACGGCGATAAAATCCCACATGACCAAGGAAACTCCACACCCCCTTTACAGAAATAGGAGGGGGCAATCGCTTGATCACCTCTATCTTAGCCTTGTCTACCTTGAGGCCCTTATTAGATATGACATGACTTCAAACCACCCATTTCTGCACCATAAAGTGGCATTTTTCCCAGTTTAGCACAAGGTTGACTTCTCACATCTACAGAGTACCTTGGTAAGATTTTCGAAATACAAGTCAAGGTACCTCCGTAGACAGAAAAGTCATCCATGAACACCTCCATAATGTTCTCAATAAAATCGGTGAATATAATAGTCATACACCACTAGAAAGTGGCAGGGACGTTACACAAGACAAAAGGCATCCTATAATAAGTGAAGGTGCCATAAGAGCGTGTCAATGTCATCTTCTCCTGATTACTTGGATGGTTAGGAATCTGAAAGAAACCTGAATACCTATCACAGGTAATAAAAGAAAGAGTGCCCGACCAATCTTTTCAGTATCTGATTAATGAAGGAAAGGAAAAAATGATATTTCCGGGTGGCTTGATTCAACCTATGGTAATCAATGTACATGCACCACCTAGTAATAGTCGTAGTAGAAATGAGTTCGTTACGCTTATTCTTGATGATAGTCATTCTACCCTTTTTCAAAGCTATCTGAAGTGGACTCATCCATTCACTATCAAAGATAGGATAGATAATTCCAACACCAAGAAATCTGATAACCTCCTTTTCATAACCTCTTATATGTTAGGATTTAAATGGTATTGAGCCTATTAGGAGGGTCGATGGCCTTAATCAAGAAAAATGTGATGCATACAAAGGGAGGGACTGAGTCCCTTAATATCGTCAATGCTATAACTAATGGCACCTCTATGCTTTCTAAGCACATCCAATAATTTTTCCAGTTGGAGGCCATCCAGTTTAGCACTCATAATAACTGGGAACTTATGATCAGGGTCAAGAAACTCATACATGAGATGAGAAGGTAGAGGCTTTAACTCTACCTTTCGTAGGCTCTTCTCTTTCTCCTTGGAAGTGAGCTCCTCTATACTAAGGACCTTCCTAGGTGACTTCCTAGGTGTATAGGTAGTGGATGTATTAAGAAGCTGGGCATACTCCTCCTTCTTCCCCGAATGGGAATCAATCACATGGTAGCAGATCAAAGCAGCTTTTAGTGCATACTCCATAGAATAGCAAGCCATGGCCTCCTGACTAAGTGCTTTCTCGAGCACATCAACTCTACAACATGTGTCGTCTAGAGTAGGGGAGGCCATGGATTGTGGTAAATTGAATTTCACCTTTTCATCCCCTATGTAAAGAAAGAGCTTGTCATTCTTCAGATCAATCATGGCTACCGCAGTAGTTAAGAAAGGTCTCCCAAGGATGATATGGATACGAGAGTCCTTCTCCACGTCTATGATGAAAAAGTCACATAGAATAAAGAACTTGCCCACTTGCAAAGAGACATCCTCAAGAATGCCCATTGGGTACTTGACGGATCTGTTAGCTGACTACAAAGAGATGGTAGTAGGTCCCAGGTCCCCCAATTGCATCTTCTTACAGATGAAGTAAGGTATAAGGCTTACATTAGCCCCAAGATCACATAGTGCTCTACTGATAGTAACATCTCCAACTGAGCAAGGGATGGAAAAACTTCTGGGGTCTAAAAGCTTAAGAGGGAGCTTGTTCTAAATAATAGCGTTGCATTCCTCAGTAAGAGACAATGTGGCATTCTCAAGCAATTTTTCTTTGTTGGAGAGCAAATCCTTGAAGAATTTTGCATAAGAAAGTATGTCAGTGATAGCCTCCAAACTGGGAATGTTGATGTGGAACTTTTTCAGCATCTCAAGGAACATTCCATACTTATGCTCCTCCCTAGCCTTCACTAGCCTCTAGGGATATGAGACGGCAGGCTTGTAGAGCTTCACTAAGGGCAAAACATACTCAACTTAAACCTCCTAGACTTTTCAGTCTGGACCCTCTCACTTGGAGTCCCAATGGAGACCTCCTTCTTGACATCACCCTCATTGTTAGCCTCTCTCCTGTCCTCCCTTACAGGCACCTGAGGACTCTCCAGCTCCTTACCACTCCTCAATGTGTTGGAATTCATCTAACCTTTGGGGTTGATCTCAGGTTGACCTGGTAGATGCCTCTGGGGTCTAGACAAACGGATTACCTATTGTGCAATCTGGGCGATCTGATTCTCCATCATCTACTGGTGAGTAGCCACTGTCTCAAATTTGAAGCTCAATTGATTAACTGATTCACTAAGTGATTGATTTGTCTTGGTTTGGGTCACTATGAAGTGCTCTATAAGACTCTCCTGATTGGACTTTGGTTGAGGAGGTTGTTGGGAAGGCGGGTTGTGGGGGCCATGTATTAAAAACTAGGGGGTTGAGGTTGAGGGGTATTGGGTGAAATGGGATTGTTGTTATGATAGGAGAAGTTTGGGTGATTTCTCTAACCGAGGTTGTAAGTATTTAAGTAGGGGTCGTTTTGTGGGTGTGGGTTGAAGCTTTGTATAGCATTGGCATGCTCAACTCCCTAGAAAGTGGACTGACACTCAGTAGCAACATGGTTTTGAATGCCACAGATCTCACATAAGGCCCCAACCTCAAACATTGTGCCAGAAAAGCTCCTTGATTGATTCCATGATGAAGGAGTCTCAAGCCTGTCAAAGCACTATTCAAGGGCCTCAACCTTGCTGGCAAGCAATTCTACAGCATCAACTTCATAAACGCCACTGGTCCTCTTCGGGGTCGCTCTCCCACGGGACCAGTGATAGTTATTGGAGGCCATCTCTTCTAATAAGGCTCTTACGGCCTCAATTGACTTCTCATAAGTGTGTTGGCAGCTGTGGCATTAATGGACATCTTCAATGACTGGTCCAGTCCATTGTAGAAGGTTTAGATTAGGAGTCAGTGGGGTACTCCATGGTGGTGGCATTTGCGTTGAAGATCCTTGAACCTTTCCAACACTTCATATAGAGACTCATTACCTTGTTGAGCGAAAGAGGTAATTTCCGCTGTCAACGTAGCGGCCTTGCCCGGCAGGAAGTACTTGCTGAGGAAGGCTTTTGATAGGGCCTCCCAAGTGGTGAAAGAGTTGGCCTCTTTATTTAGGAGCCATTCAATGGCTCTGTCTTTCAGCGAGAATGGGAAGAACCTCAACCTAATTGCATCAGCGGGGACCCTGTTGAGCTTGATCGTATCACACTTCGCTAGAAAGTCGCAAAGGTGGATATGGGATTCTGCGTGGGACGTCCACCAAATTGATCCTTCTCTACAAAAGAAATGAGAGCAGGCCAAAACTCAAAGTTATTTGCCTCAATGATCGAACTCACAATAGAGGAGGCAATGTCGATTGCTTGCGATACGACGTAGTCTTGCAGCACCCTAGGATGTCTTTTAGCCATAATGATTTGCTCCTGCTGCTTCCTTCTCACACCACTTTGTTTCCGTGCAGTAGTTTCTATCTCAGGATTAAAGGGAATGAGATGTTGATTCCCTTGATTGCGCCTGCGCATACAAAGCCAAAAATTGCACAATCATAAGTAAGTCCAAGTAAGGCTCAAAGAAGAAAGAGAGGAAAAGAAGAAGAAAAGGAAAAAGCCTAATTTAGAGTGTTTTGGTCACTTCTAATGTTGAAATAAACAAGTTCACCAGCAACAACTCCAAAAACATATTGTGTAGAATTATCACAAGTGCAAAGCGTAGCTGTAGCTAGCAATAGGCAAGTGCAGGTCGTGTCCATGGGGAACTTGTTTTCAATCATCTAATCGACTTATAACACTCAATTTAGGCAAGAGTCCACTTAATTTGATTGATATCAGAAAGCAAATCTATTCTGCTGAAAACTTGTTTGTCTAATTCAATAATGATAAAGGTCCTACGTTGGGATTCACCGCACTATTATGCTATGTGTATTATAAAATAAATCATGCAAACCTGCCCATGAAAGTAATTAAAGTAGACAAGATTATAATTTGAAGCATATCTACGCCTTCTCTTAAGGGTCAATAGACTGACTAAGTGATCCCTATTGCCTATTTTCATGACACTAGAATTGTCAAAGTCACAAGGTTAAGTAATAAAGAATTTCCAATTGAAACCCTAACTGTTTTCACGTCAGGAAAATCAACTGCTCACAAAGTAGCACTAGATAAAGGACTCAACTTTTGGTGAACTTCTAGACCATAATTAAGAACAATGGATAAGTCTCTCTCAAGCAATTCAACAAACACCTAGCACACTAGGTAAGATTTCAAATCAAACCATGGGCATAATTTGCAAAAACTTAGAATATGATTCAATTTCACATTATAGGGGTTACTCCCAATCTAAGACTAGGAATTTATCCTCTAATCATATGAGTGAAGCAATTTCAGCATTTAAATCAAATCGCATGGACAAGAACAAAAACTAGAAGAATAACAACAAAGGTGAGAGAAAGAAGGAACAAACTTAGATTAATCGATTGCAAGATCAAAGTCTTGAAGAAACTTCAAACCTACCATAAACCAATAGTGCTAAGCTTACTTTGACCTAAAATTCACCATCAGAGTGTTTAGAGATGTTTTTAACAAATAGGTCGCATAACCCCCAAAAAAGTAAAACGATTGGGAATAAATCATGACTGTTAACTCATAGTTATTATCTTCAAAAGTAGGACTCTTTGATCATATATTATAGTTATGTGATGCTATTTGTTTTTCCCCAACAAATCACCAGGGTTTGGAAAGTGACAATAAAATCATCTAATCTCTGATCTAAACAAATATATTTACTGTTAATGTTATCTTATATTATACTTAGCAAAATATTCACATCTTAATTTGGTTTTAAAGCATGAGTTGAGTTTGGATCACACAAGGTTCAAATGCAAGAGAGCTTTTCCGTTAATGTTTAAATACTTGCTAAGAAGGAAAGAATAACTTTTGATCCAGGGAAAGGAGCACTAACTAGGAATAACAAAGTTGTCACTGTCAAAGAGGAAGTAAAAGCAAAGTAAGTTTTTTGCTTTGATGAAGAGTGGTCAAGACATTAAATGACTAACACCTCAAGCCAAAACTTGACCTATGGAATCGACTGAAGAGCCACAAGATTCCTTATATGACAACAAGTACAATGTTTGAAGAAGGGTTAGAGTGTTAGAGCTCTAAATTAGAATGTTGCATTTTGGAGGCTATAGTCCTAACTTCATCATATAATTTGCAATAGTTGGCCTCTCCATTGGTCTTCCAAACTTGAATAACTCTACAAATAAAAGATCTAGTAGCTAAAGAAGTGTAAGCAACACAATTTGAACTTCACCCATATCATTGAGTGTTCTCTTGTGCTTGAGAGTTCCTCTCTACTCAAATCATACTTATAGTAACCTTGTAATTACTTGTATAGTGAAGAATTGAGAATTCATCTACAAGCAAGTGATTTCTACTTTCTTATGAGTTTAGGAGAGACTTCTAGAATTAAAACACATAGTGTTGCTTCCTTGAGAATTCATGAAAGGGTTTTAGAGTTATAACTTAGAGTTAATCTTTCCCTAGAGGTTTACGAATGGGTTCAGAGTTAGAACTCCAATTTGTAATTGCTAAAAGGTTTACTAATGCGTTTAGAGTTGAGCTTAATGCATCACAACCAAATGAGTTAATGCATTCATTGAAATACAACTCTGAAACTTTACTTGTTCTATTATCGTAGTATATATTTAATTGATTTGGAATTAGGGTCTTTGACTTAGCACTTACATATCATCATACTTGGATGAGGATGGATCCTCAACTCCTAATATCATCAACACTTAAGAGATCAAAAACAATGGATGCTACTCCTTGGATTTAATATCAAATAATCAAGTTGATTGTGAGATTAGAGTGCCAATAATGAGATCCTTAGAAGATAAATACAAAATCTCTCTCCTAAAGGCTTGGAGTCACCAAAGAGAAATTTTAACAGAAAGACTCTAAAATACCACTCCAAACAAGAGAAAAATACTAGTAAATTTTTTAGAGAGGAAATGGCCTCTAATCTTTTAATTCATTCATTCATCAAATCTATCTCTGCATTGAGGAAAATGGATCTATAAATAGCCCAAATGAGGGGAATAAGTTGATACATTAGTGGGGAAAGTAGACCAATGAGAGTCTTGCAAAATATATTTAGAAATAAATAAAAAATTCAAAGATAATGGCAATTGTTATGAGTTATAATTTCTCATATTTCTTTCCCATGTTTTAGGAAGCTTCAAAAGAGTTGTACTCCACCAATAGGGCTACTGCCAGTTGGAGCCCCTTCTTTGGTAAGTGTTCATTCTTTGATGGAAAACACCAAGGTTACTATCTACATTCTTCTCAAGCTAAGCCAAACCAAGATTGCTTCAAAACTAAATTTTGTGTACACTCTTTGTAATTTTGACCATTCCTCATTCCAAACGGAATCGAATGCCAATTTTCAGGACATGGAGCCAAAATACACATATTGAGGAATAAAGAAAACTTAGAGTTGCATCAATTGGACACCATTAGGCAAGAACCAAGCTTCACCTAATTCAGTAAATTTACCAACAAAATCTGCACTGGCAAATCTAAGGATTCGGCTATTTTTTACAACTGAAATGTATACATATATTGGAAATATTTACATATCCTAGTAGTGGACTTGGGCACAATGAGTCGTAGATCATCAATTTTTTAGCCCATTTGTGCGTGAAATGTCATGATAAAGTGGGCTTATGTGTTGGAAATTAGTGTTAAGTAACTTTTGGGTAGATAAGATCACCTTAACATCTTAGTGCAAGGATAAGGAGGGCTTGATATGTATCATACTAGTAGTCAAGGGTTCATTTTAAGATTGCTCAAATTTTTCATTGTCGGCCTATTCATCCCTTAAGACCAACAAATATTCGCTATCTTTTTAGGGCTGGACAGATGACCCCTTATAAAAGATAAAGAAACATCCTAGGATGAGAGGAAAAGGCTCCCACCCAAAAGTAAGAACGAGCCCTAATTGTGAAAGAGAGAACCAAAGTGCATACCTCAAGAAGTAGCTAAAGGGTTGACTTATGCCTTCCACTCGTCATTATGCCAAAAACTCCTGTAGCCTTTTCTCTCTTATAAAGGGGATTTACTACCCTTTGAATTCCCCTTCATTCCCTCTATAATATCTTACTTTAATTCAACTTGGATTAGCCCTACCCATACATTGACTTAAGCTTTAGGGCCCAACCCTAGAGATAACCTTAGAGTTGGGTTCCTTACAGGTTGATCGGAGGAGCTAGTGCATTGACCATAAAGACCCATTCCATTATTGAAGTCACCAAGTGAAAACATTTTAGCATTGCCTACAGGGGACATTACTAATGGAAAAGAGGATCAAACAACCTATAAGTAGTGTGAACCTTGGTGACAAAGTGGGTATGGAGGAAAATTTCCAAAGCTTCTAAGCACAACTCTAGGGTAGTGAGACTTTGCATGATGGGCAGAACTTGACCAAGAGTCCATAACCCTTCACCTAGAGAGTTGCAAATTCAAAGATGTAGTGAAACAAGGATAAATAAGGTACACACTTCAATAGTGTCAAAGAATCAGGAAAAAGATCGCATTAGCGAAGCAGCAGTTAGCAATCCTATGCTCAAAATCATCATGACTCTGCAAAGAAGGAGGCCCAGCCTATAAATTGGGAGGACCATCCACAAGGACTAGTAGTCAGGCCTTGCGAAGCACTCTATCCCCCTGGAAGAGCAAGACTTAGAGCAAGAAGGTAAAGATTATGATGAGAGACATTATAACTAGAGGCACTCAAAGGTTTTGACGTGAAGAAATTTAGATCTCAAAGAGATCATCAACAACCATAAGGTGCTTTCTTATATGGAAGACCTCATTTCGGAAACCAAGTGCTCAATAGTTTCTATGCCTATAAACATCTGCAAAAAATGAAAGGCACAGTATTGACAGTGGGTGAAAATAACCGACACGCTTAGGGATCCCACTCATCAATATGAAAGGTAAATATCCTCATAGCTCCTTTTTGACAAAGTAAGAATATTTTTGTGAGTTAGGATGCAGGCCAATATTTAGATAATAATGCATGTTCTAAGGAGACCTTAAGTTGCATGTCTCCCAAGGTTAAATCCCCCTTTACTCCCTCTAACTTGAAGGTTTAACTCCCTGTGAACGTTATAAAAGACTTGTTTATATACCTAGTAAAAACTGACCCGGCCCGAAAATCCGACTTGAACACGTTCGAAAGGTTTAGGTTTTAAACATAATTTTCTCAACACGAACCCAAAATAAACTAGCAAAGTTTTCAGTTAAACCCGACCCGAACCTGAACTTGCCCACTTAACCCGAATATTATATCCTTAGATTTTATTTTTCTTTAATTACCCCTTAATAATAATAGTTTTTTATTATAATAAATCATTCAGTGAGACACTATATAACTATTCACTTCGCAAGTTAGATGATGGTACCCATTCTTTTGCAAATTTATTCCTATAAAATATTGTCATGTACAACTTATAAATCGAACAGTTTTAAAAAATGGGCATAAAATATCTAGTCTTAAGAAAATCAATTTAGAATAGCACAAGTATTAAAAATGTGTAAGTCATACCATTATATTCTTAATGAAATGAATATGTCTCATCATATTTTAAATAATATTACTCTGTAACTATCTATGATTTTTATGTTATAATTAATAAATGATTGTAATATCCTGTGCATCTATAACATTATTTCATTTGGCTTCCTTCTAATTATTCTCTAGACTTGATGTCAGTATTGAGCAATGAACCAACTTGTATTCGTGTTAAGATTGACTAATTAATAAAGCATACCTGATTAGGTGATGGTAGATTAATTAATAAAAGATCGAATTATTAAGTGTGCTATTAATGAAATTCGTTATCATGCTTTAGATGGGCCAGCTCATGGAATGACCTGACCTATTATTAATATTTTAATATATGGACCAACCACTCGAATGTGACTCATTGTCTGCCAGTACATATGGAGTTCATATATCACATTGAAAAGTTTGAATATTTTTTTATATTCTTTTAAGAAATTACAATTAGAATGCTTCTCCATTAAGCATAGACAATTTTAAGTAATAAATACACCAAAATTTTGATTTTGATAAAAAGAAAAATAACTCACTACAAAGGCGCTCCTAATCTATTAGGCTGACTCGAAACTTGCAAAAACAAAATATGTCTGCCTGCATTTTACTCGAATACGAAATACACCCAGTTTGTATTTTACCCAAACCCGAATACACTCAACAAGTAATTAACCCACCCACCCAAACTGACAGGTCTACTAGTTTGATAGCAAAATCAATCCAGAGGGCCATGAAAATGTATTTTCCACTCTGATGCATGTACTTGCCGATACAAATAAGGCCATGTGTTGCTGGTACTTTTTCACCATAAAGGAACATGCCTAAACATGGTTCAATTACCTGCTGAAGTATACTAGGAATTAGGAAAATGCATATGAATAATATGATAGGTATATGGGTTAGCATCTGAAGGCTTCAAAAAATTGGGCATTTTTCTTGTAATGATTAAGCGTGCATTAAAGAAGTTCTTGAAAGCCTACATTCACATGTTCAACTTGCAGATCTTAGCAGTTTGGGAAACCCTGTCACTTCTAGTACTCACCTTTCGCCTTCATGTGTGGCTTGTGATCTTGAAGGACAAAACATCTAGTGATGTGCATTAATTAGCCAAGAAAGATTGGCTTCTAATAACCCATTTGATTGCCTAAAGAAGCTGATAAAAATGCAAAATCAGAGCTACAATTGCCCATGCTTGCTTTTTTCCCTGATGACTTGTGATGTACTTAGAATCTATAGGCACTCCATATCTTATTGGAAAATAGGCATTCAAGGCTATTTAAATTGCTAAAACATTAATTTTGAGCTCAGTTCGTCATCCAAGGATCATCTCAAAGTTAACATATAAAACTAATAATTTTAGAAACCTTATGCTACAAGCTTTCGTTCCCATAATCCGCCATTAGCAAGTGAACCATAAGCCAAATAAACTAAAGAGGATGACTTGGGACTCTTGCTCTGCATCATAGAGCTTTCCACTATGAGGGTGAGCTAGAGATCTTAAGGGGAAGAGATAGCCAAAGGACAATAAAAGGTCTAAAGAGAAGCAAAGGGGCTCAAGGGCTGTAGTGTCTTTTACTATCTCGAAGTGGGAAATCCATATGGAAATAAACTTGAGAGTGCCCTTAGATAAGCTTAAGCCCCTCAAGCAGCCGCCCAAATTTAGCGACAATAGCAAATGATGTAACTACCATAGATAACATGGCCATGTAACTGAATCCTACAAAGAACTCTAGAAATAATTTGAGAGACCTGCTAAGTAGAGCTACTTAGATAAATTCATTTAGGAAAGGTCCTTCGAGAAGTAGATATCATCTTGTCTACTTTTATGGACAGGGGAAGGGGGTCAAATGCCTAATAGCTAAGCTATAGAGTAGAACATCCGAGAAGAGATAAAAGATAAGATCATTAGAAAAATTAACAGCCAACCCAGATGAGGAATATTTATCACCTAACTAAGGTTTTACATGTCGCAACCTCAAAGCCAAGCATATTTCAATTATAAGCTTTTAGGGAAAACAACCAAGGGCATTGTATTAGCTACATGATGATCTCATAGTTATTAAAATGCATGTGGCTAATTATGAAGTCAAAAGTATAGTGGTGGACACTCGAAGCTCAGTTGATATAATGGTGTTATCCTATTATTCATGGTCATCCCAATCTTTAATGATTTGGTCGGTTTTTCCCATTTGACCAGATTAAGCAATCACACGCTCTAGCTTCTGGGTGTAATTTGGCTCTTAGTGACATTGGTAAGAAAAGATCGTACAGAACAACTCATGGTTTAATTCGATAAACACTTTTGGTTTAATTTTAATTAAAGTTTTAATTATTGCATGTGATTTCTCCTTTAATTCCGTTCCTACCCAACTTGAGCTTCACTTTCACAATCCCCTTTTCTAATCATCCATGATCTAGATTTGGAGAATTGAACACTAGGAATATGGAAGATAACAATGACCAAATGCTCGTAAGTGATCCCACATCCCACACCAAGTAAGAACGGTATAACTCTGCAGGCAGGAGCTTTGTTCAAGTCAAAGCCATGGCGTTAGAATCATAGGAATTAAAACTTACACACCAATAGCCCAAGAAACTCTGGTAAGGACCTTTAAACCCTTAGATATCAAGTTAGGGGAAACATTTGAACTATCATACCAACATTAGCAACATTAGCAACACTACTGGTAGTTTATTTTCCCTAGTTTGCATTCATGGGTTGGGGAATCCTCCACCTTAGCATGTACTTTGAGTGCATGTCTTGCACTTCACTTACGCATTAATAAAAGGTCGAGAATTGCTCATGTACTTGTGCATAATTACTTGATCATGTCCTATGTCAAACCTAAATTAGAAAAAAAGGCCACAAAGGTTGAATAAAGAACTAAAAAAAGCCAATAATCTCTAAAAAAAATTAAAAATAAGAGGCAAGGACTTACATAAGACGGGGAGTCCTTCTTCAGCAACCAAATACATCCATGTTACCCCAAAAGGCCTACTAATCCCTTTAGACCGAAACTCATACAAGTCCAAGTCAACTTACCTTGGAAATAGAATTCAAGTATATAATGCATGTTGTTTAAGTTAAATAACAAAGTGGGAAAACAAGCTCTAAGTATAAATTTTCAAGTACGAAAATATGCTAGTAGGTACCCACATCCCATTTATGGGTTCGGGCTATGGCTTAAGGGGTGGTTCATTACCTTGCGCCTTGACTAACATGGTAGTGAGCCATCGATTAGATGCTCATTACACCAGCTACCTCAGTAAAGAAGGCACCAGAGTCATTATCCTTAAGAGAGACAGAAAGAGAGATAGAGAGAGAGAGAGAAGAAAAAGAAGAAATGAATACTTGAGTCATCTCTTAAAGTAGATGAAGCCTAAAATAAAAAATAAAGAAAAAAATTGTCTAGACCCACAATAGGTCGGCATCTCTACATGCATACATTTTGGTTATACGTGAGTAATTAATGGCAATGTCGCATGCGGTCACCTTCTTCTGGGAGCGATGTTGGTGAGCATAATTAGGAATGTTTGGGCTATACAAGGAAAGCACGGTCATCACTACATTTTTTTATTTAAAAATTATAGAAATCAATTTAGATTTTAGTTAACGATCCCGATAATATTGGATAGAAATTGACTAAATTCAAGGTCTATTAGTCAATAGTATAGATTTAGGGGCGAAGATAGAACCACTCATAAGGAAAGTCTTTCTGGATCACCATCTATTCTCAAATGGCCTTTAAAATATCTAGATTCCATTTAATTGTCTATATACGTGCAAGACTGATCTCTAGTGATTTGGCAACGCCATTCTATTTGGTACAAGAAAAAGACATTATGAATTTGGCATTAAAAAAATACACAAAAATATTTTTTTTATATATTTTAAACATGTACACATCTTAATTGTTTGAATCAAACAAACTATACTCATATCAATTATGCGGCTCAAGCGAAAAAAATCAATAAAAAAAGAATCCAAGGTGATGTAAGTAACATTTTTTAAGTATAAAGGTTTTCAATGATGATAAAACTAAAATGCTACAATCAAATTATACAAGTATAACGTTTTCCAACTCCTTTCAACTTTAGTTTCATAACTTCTAATCCGTTCATGTCTCTCACTCCCACTCAATCCCATTCTTTCCCGAACATGACACTGTCAAAATTCGATCTAAAGAACAAACTCACACAAAGTGTAGAACAAATATGTTCAATAAATGTTTGTATATACTTTAAACTATACTAGAGTAAATGCCATGCTTCACGCAATCATAAATCAATACTTATTTAAATAACATGTTAAAATGCAAAAAACCTAAAAAATTTGTTTGTTCAAGATTATCTCAACTTAAAATTTATGAGATATGTAAAAGATTAATATATATGGAAGATTAAAAACATAGACACAATACGGGTTCACTTCAATAAACTTAGGGGTTTTGTTCAATAATTACATGCAAAAAAGATAGACATATAAGTTTATAATTTTTATCGCATTCTTTTTCTTCTTGTCTGCAAGGTGATACAATCATAGTCAATATATAAAGCTATTGACCAGAAGTCTCGACTCAACAATACAAAGAGACCATATCTTCCAGTGTCATCCTAGGGAGCCTAACAAAGTTACAATTAGGAATAATATGACTCTTTCTACCTCCAATTACAACAAGTCATTTCTTAATGATTAACTCCACTGCTTCGAATCCTAGCATCTCGAGCTCTCTTTTATGAAGATGAGCTTAGTAGATAATAGATTGTTGAATTTGGCTACAACAATTGTGCACCCATTGCTTGAACCCTTTGCCACGCTTGTGGTCTTTCCTACACCATGTAAATGAATCAGCATTAAATAACTTCAAATCACACTTTTTCACCATGAAGATGGCTTTTGTTACTCACACGGATCTTTTCTTTTGCCAAGATTGATAGTTTCTTTAGGTGTTTTATTTCCTTCATTCCAAGCCATGTCGAGCTTATGTGGAAATTAAAAGATACTAATCCCAGTACCTTCTTGATAAGCCAATGTTATCTGATGATTAGTTGACTTCACTGTTATTGTGCTTGGGTTATCCTCAATGGCAAATCTTATAACATCTTCCTTATGGTCTCCACAATTAATTCTTTCCAGTTATATCTTGTGCCTTCAAATGATGACTATCTCTTTGATGTGTGCGAACTACCAACTTAGGTCATTGTTTAGTGATCATAAAATTCAGCTTTGTTCACTTGTCTAACTCTTGTACAGGTTAACTATGATAACAGAAAGAATCTTTGTGTGCGCATTCTATTAAGTTTTGTTGAAAGTTGGAGAACAACGTCCATATAGCCATCAATATCCATGGAATGAGACGTTAGAGATGTGGTAAGGTCATTATTCTTCCTACCCTCTATGCTGGTCATAGAGGTTAAAGTCAAGTTTGATGCTAAGTAAGATCGTACACTCGCTCTATCAAGTTCCACGTTAGAACTACTTCCTACCTCAGCTTGTTTACATAGCTCACCAACTATAGGCATTGTAACCCCACTTGTGGGAGGAGTGGTGATTAATGTGTCTTCAGAGGATCCCATATACACCATCTCCACTCCAAACGCTTTAGTTGGTTCTCCATAATTTGTGCTACAACGCCGCACACCTCTCATTCCTAGGTGTTCCCTCTAGCCTTGAATCTTGTAGTCCCTTGTTGCTTAATTCATTTTGGCAACCTTATTCTGCAACTTTGCAATTTCCTTCACAATCAGAGGGCGATATAGCTTTAGTTAGCTTGCTTTCTCTAAATCACACCAAGCTTATTGAAATCTATGCAAACTCATTAGTGCTTTTGCTATCCTAAATAAAGATTTTGTATTATTAGGCTCAAATTAGAGGACTAATGAGCAAAATATCATTGTTGATTCAAACTTCCCAACTTAAGTTCCGCGGCAGCGAGGTTTAGATTCAAGTAAATAGCCCAATGCCTAAAAAAAGCCTTAGCGACATCTAAGATAATGCAATTGAAGCAAAACAACTTAATACTACACAAACAGAAGACTGAGGTATTAGCAAAATACCTATTCTTGATGCATTTATTACCTTCGTCCTTTAGAAAAGTAACTTTTAGGAGGGATTTCATCAAGTCCCTCCATTTAGAACACGACTGAGTAATTCCATCTAACTCTTGGTCCTTTAGATAAGTATGAATGAGAGCAGCTTGAAGGGGAATACCAATTCCCCCACTCTAATATTGTCTCTAAAAATCTAGATTGTAGCTCCTTATTCCAAAACAACAGAGCAAATCCTATTATCACACATGTCAGGCCACCAAGGTTCGACTTAGAAACAAGCAGAGTCAACTATCATTTGTTTCTAAACAAAATTTTCCACCTAGGCTACAAATTGACTAGATAAAGTAGAGGGTGAGGCCAGTGGAAGAGACCTTATTGCATTCTTGAAGAATTGGAGGTGACCACACTATCTTTGCTGAAATGGAGGATTTTATAACCTATGAGGATAATTGCCGGTTACAAGAAGATATTACTTGGGTTTTGCTTTTACAAGGAGTAACACGCAAGTGAACACTCGGGTGTTCACCAAATTAGACATAATTCTTTTGAATGAGGAAGCTATGTCACTCCTTGTTGGAGTACACTATGAGGTTTCGTCGGGGGCATATCTAATTATTGTCCTTCATTATTGCATTTGCACAATGCACAAGTCGAAAAAAACATCAGTTTCAATTCTTTAATATGTAGGTAAAAGCTCCAGAATTTACATAAATTGTTAAGAAAGAGTGGAGTATTAGAGTTTAATGCTCAAAAATGTTCCAAGTTGTTACAAAATGAAGAGGCTAAAGCATCCACTGAGGTGTTCGAATAGAGATGGGTTTGGCAACATACATCAGCGGGTGGTAAAGGCTAACTAGACTTATACAAGATGAAACAAGCAATCCATGAAAAGCCAATTGACCCTACTCTTTATAGGAAGGAAAAGAGATTGCTGGCTATTTACAAAATTGTATCTAAGCTGAGATCATTTTGTTGCAACAAAAGGCAAAAGAGGATTGGCTGAAAATGGGTGATAGTTGCACAATACTTTACTTTGCCAGTGTTGAGCATAGACAGTATAATAACATTGTCAAGCTTTTTGACACTGTCAAATGGTGAATTAACATGTAACCAAGATACCATTAGGGAAATGTTAGTAAGCAACTTTTACAATTTTTAAAGGACCACAGGTACATCTTCTAACCCCTCTTATGAGATTATTATTAAAGGAAAATACCTTACACAGTAACAATAGCTTGAATTACTAAAGCCTATGTTTATAGAGGTGGTGTAACAAACTATGTTTAGCATTGGCAGCTCAAAAAGCCCCAGGCCTGATGGGTATGGGTGTGAGTTATATAAAAGAACTTCGGATATAATTAGTCCTAACTTTCATGCTCTACAGGAATTCTTTTTGACTAGGAAATAACTTGGTCAAATGAATGCAACTATGCTTGCTATGGTGCCAAAAGTAGAGAACCCTGTTACTCTAATTGATAATTAGGCTTATTGCCTGTTGCAATACCTTTTTCAAGTGCATAACTAAGTTATTGTGTGCTAGAATCAAGTTAGTCTTACCTTGGTTAGTGGATGGCTGATAGGGTGCCTTTATCATAGGTAGCTCTATATTGTACAATGTTCTTATATGTGAGGACCTAGCGAAATTATACAATAGGAAGCATGTGTCTCCTCATTGTGTTATTAAGATGGACATTTAAAAGACCTATGATATCATGAATTGGAAATGCTTGGAACAGTTGCTTCTGTTTTATGCATTCCCTCCCTAATTTGTTAGAATCATTATGGTTTGTATCTCAACGGCAAAGTTTTCTATAAAGCTGAGAGGTGAGCTTTATGGATTCTTTGGTCGTAAGAGGGGGTTGCGGGAAGAGGATCCGATGCCCCCTTGATTGTTTGTTTTGATCATAGGGTACTTAACAAGGGCATTGAAAGTTGCAGCTGAGTAGAAAAGTTTTAAATATCATCCAGGTTGTAAGGAACTACAACTTTGCTCTCCTAGCTTTGTACATGAATTACTTCTCTTCTACAAAGTTGACGAAGATAGTCCTAAAAGTCTTTTGGTAGCATTTTCTACCCTTTACTGTTTGAGCGGCTTTGGAAGCTAATTGTGCTAAAATTGAGATGATAATTGTAGGGGTTAAGGAGGGTATAAAGTAGAGACTATTGAAAATTATTGGATNTTAATAAGAGATCTTTCCCTTTAGGTATTTGGGGATCCCTATAAAACCTCAAAGACTGATAAAAAATGTGTGTTGTGTATTGTTTACTAAGATAAAATCTGATATTATAGTCTTCTGGAAAAAAGTTAACTCATATTGGTAGAGTGCATCTTGTCAACTTAGTGCTCATGAACATTATGACTTGCTAGGCTCAAATGTTTAGACTACTAAAGGGTGTCCTAAATAGATTTAATGAATTATGTAGGGCTTTTTTTATAGAAAGCTAAGATAGAATTGAGGGGGCTACCCTTGTTGCTTGGGAAGCAGTGCACTTACCAAGGAAAGAAGGTGGGATGGGGATCAAAGACATTATTACTTGTAGCAGAGCTATGGTAGCAAAACTTTTATGGCAAATTACTTCAAAGGTTGACTTCCTTTGGATAAAATGGGTATTGGGTACACCATTACTGCCTAAAGAATACAACACTTTGGCAATTCCAATCCACAGCAAAATGTAGACGGTAGGTTGCTTAGTCAACTCTTAATATGACCATGGTAAGCTGTTATATTACTAAAGTGGGATATAGTATGCTGAGATTGAGGGCAAATAAGCCACTAGTACTTTGTTGTTTAGCATCCCAGGAAAGCCCCTAAATTTTCTTTTATCTTATGGCTTTAGTTTCGTAAGACATTGTTCACCTGTGACAGAATGCTAGGTATGGGTATTGACTGTACCCTGGAGTGTAGCATGCACCAAACTGAGTTTGAAAGTTATGAAGACGTAATTTTTAACTGTCAGCACACAATGACTTTGTGAGAAACTTTATTTATAGACTTACTGCATACTAAGGGGGGGTTGTAAATTGGGGTGATCAACTCAATGTATGACTGGGGTATGTCTGGGTCATTAAACTAATGTATATGTTTCGATGATGAGTAGTATATATTTACCTTTTACCAGGAAAAAGATTATTTATTAAATACTGTTTATTTTTGCATTAACATATGGTGTTGTTGATGATTCCTTTAATTTTTATATATATTTATTGAATGCAAATTGCCAATAAATAGTTGATGATTGTCAATCTACGTACCATGAATCCATTTACTTTCATACATACATACATAGATACATACATACATAGATACATACATACATA
>NCQV01083149.1:1126-13457 GCA_002740545.1 Lophocereus schottii
CAACAACACATTCAGTGCCCTCAGGATAGATAAAAGGGCAAATAACAAGGTATCTAAAGTCTGAACCATAATCCTGAACTTACAAAGCTTCTCATCCTTGGCCATGTCCTCCATTAACCATGAAGCCTATAAATCATTTCTAATCATCTCGCCCCAATTCTTCCTTCATCTACCTTAACCCCTTCTATACCCCCAAAAGATCGATATTCTCACAACTCCTCACAGGTACATTCCTTCGCCTTATATAACAAAACTATCTAAGTCTAGCTTCTGTCATCTTATCCCCTATGGATGTCACTCTTATTTTGTCTCTAATCACTACATTGTAATCCTATCTAATCTTATGTGCCCAGACATCCAATTTGTGCCCAGACATCCAACGAATTATCTGCATCTCCACTACCTCATCCTCTGAGCTTGAGACTTCTTGATAGGCCCGCACTCCGCACAATACAATAACGCTAGTCCAAAAACCATATGATACACCCTCCCCTTCGATCTGAGTGAGATCCTCTTATCTCTTCTTTCATTTTTGCCATCGTACATTTATTTGAAGGTTAATGTCTTCATCAATAACCCTTCTTTCTTGAATGATTGAGCCTAGATATTGAAACTTTTTAACCCTAGGTATAGCTACACCTCCGATGGTAACTCTGTCTTCAATTCCATGTTCCCGCTCAGTATAAAATCTTTAGCCTTTAGGGTATCTCTCCGCTACTCTAACCTATTGTTAACCCCTCCCTAATCTTATCAATAAGAACTATGCCATTAACAAATAACATGCGCTGTAGTATCTCTTCTTGGATCCCTCTAATGAGTTCATTCATAACCCTTGACAAAGACCAATGTCCATAGGGAAGTAATCCGTATCTCCTCCTAAGGTCCTAGCTCTTGTCCTCACTCCCTCGTATATATTTTTAGTAACTTGAATATCAGAGATTGGCATGCCTTTCTTCTCCGGGCACCTCCATAATACCTCCCTAGGCACTTTATTGTAAGCTTTCTCTAAGTTAATGAACACTATATGGAGGTCCTTCTTCCTATCCTTGCTGAAATCCAAGAGCCTTCGTATGACATGGATTTCTTCATAGTCGACCTACCTGCATAAAACTGATCTAGTTCTCCGCAAGCCTTATGTCCTCCTTCAAACTTCCCTTAATCACTCTTTCCCACAAGTTCATTGTGTGGCTAAGCAATTTTATACTCCTATAGTTATTGCAATCTTGAATATCACCTTTGTTCTTTAAAGTGGGATAACGACATTAAATCTCCATTGATAGGACATCTTTGTTGTCTTAAATATAACATTAAAAAGGTCTATTAGCCACTCAAAACACTCTTCACCCAAATAGTTTCAAATTTCTGTAGGGATATCGTATGGGCCGGTTGCCTTTTCAATCTTTATCTTCCTTAATACCCCTCTAATCTCCTCTTTGGGTATAAGACGACAGGGGCTAGAGTTTGTTTTCCCTTCCTGACCCATTTACTCCCTATATTTGGAGCTATCAAATCTCATGCCATTAAAGAGCTGATAGAAATAGCTTTGTCATCTTTCCTGAACCTTGGTGCTCTAAATTAAGACCTTACTGTCTTCATCTTTAATACACCTTACACTACCTAGATCTCTCGTTCTTCTTTCCCTGGCCCTTGCAAACTTAAGAACGTTGTTCTCACCCTCCTTCGAATCTTGTCTCTGATATAACTTATCCTATGCATTGTTCTTTACTATTACGACTACTCTCTTTGCTCCCCTTTTTGTAAACTGATACCACCCTTTATAAGCTTTTTTTTTCCTCCTCTATCCTAGTACTTACTAAAGCTTTGTATGCTTCTTGTTTCAGCCTTAACACTCTCCTTTATTTCATCATTCCATCACTAAGCTCCTTTTAATTTCCCACTTCCCCCTTTAAAGACTCATAAGATTTCCTTAGCTTTCCTTCAAATACATTTCGCCATATCTCTCCCCATTCATCTGCAGCCCTTACTGGTTTCTAAGTACCTTCTATTTTGATCTTCTTAGATAGCTTGCTTGCATTCACCCAGTTAGATTCCATCATTTAACTTTACATTCTCCCACCTTTCTCTTCTTCCTCCTTAAACTTTAATCCCCACATCTATGACCAATAGCCTATGTTGCACTGTGAAGCACTCACTTGGCATCAGTTTACATTCTTTACACTCCCTCCTATTATTCGCGCTAGTCAGGAAGAAATTAGTTTTAATCCTAGTGTTACCGCTCTTGAAAGTTACCAAGTGATCTTCCTTTTTATTGAAAAAGGAATTAACAATCGACAGATCGTATGCCACCATACAGTCCAAAATAGACAGCCCTCCACTGTGTCTCTCCCCGTAGTTGAAATCGCTGTGGAATGCCACATAACCGTCCCATTCTGTTCCTACGTGCCCATTAAAATTACCCCCACTGAAAATTTTCTCAGGTTATATGGTATACTTTAGATAAGCTCATCTAATTTGTCCCTAAGCTCATCATCCTCCAATCCTATTTGAGGCATATAAACACACACTACATTAATAATCTCTGGAACCACCACTAACTTGATAGACATAATACGATGCTCTTATGCCTCACCTTAACAACTTGTTCCACTATCCCCTTCTCGACCAAAATATCAACTTCATTTTTATCTCTATGAAAGCTAAATACTAAAACATATATCGATCAATCCCCTTAACTTTAACACCCACCCACCTAGTTTCTTGAAATACAAGTTTCATCAATCTTACACTTTCTCAAAACCTTAACTAATTCTATAGACTTGAAAGCGAGAGTCCCAATATTCCACATTGCGAAACACATCCTATTAATTCCAATACTCTTCCTAGCCCCCTACCCCTCTAGAGGACATGCTCTTACTACTACAACATTCGCCACTGAAGAAGGGTAAAGAAAAACCCTAAAATAATAGAAAACAGACAATGACACTAATAGCCACGGAATAACAATACTATTAAAAAAACACTAAGAGCAAATATTAATAACCACATCACTAATACAATGTTAAAGAAAGAAAACAAGGTCCTTCAAGACAAGAACAAATGCACTCTCCCAAAGTGGAAGCCTAGTATATGGAAGTCAACAAATAATTAAACTAATTAAGTAATGCTATCCAACAAAAGAAAATAACTAAATAAATAGACAAAATTAATTAATTAATTAATTAAATTCAAATTAAATAAATTAAAATCAATTAGAAAAGTAATAATCTGTACCTAAGACTAATGGAATGACAAACCATAGGCATGATACAACTACTAACAACAAGACCCCAATTGACAAGTAATTCTACACCCAAGATACCAAAAGATATAAGATAAATATGAAAGGCATTAAAAGATTACAAGATTAAACAAAACTATTATGAAAACTAACATGTAAACTCCAATATCTAAAAACACAGGAAGTGGAAAATGGAGAAATCAAGTTGGATGGAAGGGCTAAACAACTAGAGTTACTGAAGATACTAAGTACTACTAATATAACTAATACTACTAATAATATGCTAACTAAAGATGATTAAAAGATAGCAATGTTATATACAATAATAACACTCAAGGATCAGTGAAGAATTCAAAAGCACCAACGATAAATGAAATAAAAGGATTGTATAAAGAAACTTGGACAACGACAGGCGGAAGGTAGGGTCAGGTTGAGTAGAACGGGAGGGGGAGGTTTGAGTTGGGCAGACCAGGAGCAGGCGGGTGGGCATCGACGACGACTAGGCAGTCTAAAACAAATGGTAGCTGCCTTCCACGGTAGGCAAAACACAAGCTCGAGACAAATGCTTAAGCTGGTCAAAATAGATCACACAAAATAGAGCCTAACCTGGGACAAAACAAAGGACACAAATGATCACTACTGGCAATTTGGGTCACTGTCTTCCACTGTCTAAGTCAGAAGTTGCCACCCGGACCAAAAGCTATGCTCCATTATCTAACTCCTACACCGACATGGCACTCGGTCAACTAACCGTTCGACCATGGAGAGCAAAGGGGACGTATTGCCGACGAGATGCCAATAGAGGGGGTTTGGCTGTCAGTTGTTACAACGGCTAGTCAAGTGGTTCAGGGTCATAGGTTGACCGTTATGTGCTTGAGTTGACTTGACTGCAAATACTAGAGCCCTCAAAGAAAGAGAGAGGACAAGGAGGCGAGAGAGAGAGAGCTCCTTGAAAAAATATACCTCGCTGTTTAATTAAATTCTGATTTTCCATACTAAATAGTGGAGACTCTCAATGATGATGGCGGTCATGCGATGCACCTATCATATGACTATACCATCGCCCCTAAATTTGGATCTTCGACTCAAGTCTATGGAGTCAAAATGATCCCCATACTAGGGGATTACTCGGGAGCCTTTTGAAAATCTTTTTGAAGTGAATCAATTGCCTCTTTCGATGTCCCTTTAGTTATTTCTATCGGTTTATAATTTGCTTCAAAAGGAAATCTTGATTTGCAAGTTTTTTTCATAAAACTCACTGACGACTCCATTGAATAATTTATTCCTTTGATTCTTTTACTTTTTATTTTATTTTTATTTTATTTTTAAACAGAATGGTTGTTGATCTGAGAAACTTTTTACTATCTGGACTAAGATTTGGGCCCAGCACTAGCCCAAGAACTAGATCAAGCAGTTAACACTGCCCGTAGCTAAAGTAGGCAATTGGACATGATTCTAGCCTAGGAGCCCAATCGGGTTCCTCGATCCGGATTCTAGCCCAATTTCATAGTCCAGTTTACATCGATCTGCCAAATTCTGATTTCTGAAAAATAAAATAAAATAAAAACGTAAAAGAATGAAAGCAATAAAATTAATTAAGAGAGTTAGCAGTGAGTATTAGGAAAAAACCTTGCAAACCAAAGATTACTTTTCAAAGTGAATCATAAGCCAATATGAACAATTAAAAGGACACCGAAAGGGATAACTGATTCACTTCAAAAAGCTTTTCGAAAGGCCCCTTAGTAATCCCTGGTGTAGGCACCATCTTAGCTCCATAAGATCAACTGAGGATCTAGATTCAGAGTCAATGGTATAGTGATATGATAGGTGCATCACATCACTGCTCATCATCACTAATGGCCTGTACTATTTAATATGGGAAATCAGAATTTAATTACACTATTACACAATCATGCAACAGAATAGTATGAACCATATTAAGTAATGCAGAAAGGTACAATTTTTTAGTCCAAATGAAAGTAAACAATTACAGCGGGCCGGAACATACCTAAAGATTACATCTTTGGTAATTTGAAACACAAAAATATAAAAAGAGAATGAAGTAATAGGATTGAGATAGGATAAGAATTATGCCCTTGGAATAACCCACCAGATGTACTTAGGAACCAAACAAAGTGACATCTTTTTTTATCTTCTACCCAATCTCTCCTTCATAATACTCTTGATGTATAAGTATGTCATTTAGGATTTTTCCTCTATAATTAATGGAATTATTCTACTAGAAATCTCTCAATATTTTTTTAAATTCTCTCACAATGATAAATTTTGGTGTCTAGTTAATATTGAACACATGCCACTAATCCCAAGTAGTAGCCTCCTTTTTGTAGTGGTTGAGGGGATGTTTTAAGTTAGTTTACAGAAAGGAGACCTATTTCTAGTCTCATTAAGCTTAATCTGAACATCTTAATCAATCCAGATAGAATTCTATTTGATGACACACACTTTAGACATGAAAAAGGATTTGGGAAGGGAAGACTATAGATCCCAAACGAGTGCCAGCCAAAAGACTCAGCCACATTTCTTGTCAAATCAGGTTCTATTGGGCAGGAACTCGGTTAGGTTCCTAGGCTGGGGTGCAGACAACTTAATTTATTTTTGGCCATAACTTTATCAATTGACCTCTGTTATAAGTGATTATTTTTTTCTCCTAAACTCGTAATAATTGGCTTATATCTTTTTCTTTGCTTATCGGATGCTGGTGTATACTGTGTTATTAGAAAGCTTATTCAATGAAAAATATTATTACCTAACTCTAGAAATTTTATATAATTTTGGCCTATTTGTGGCTTTTGGGCTCTTTTGGTTTTTTTTTTTCCCTTTGTTTTCTTTTAGATTGAAATTAAGGATTACTCTGTTGGGCGCCTAAACGCACAAATTTGGTTATAGTTTTCTCATCAAGAATTTTATAAAATTTGAGATGACATTTTTAGGCATATACAGATAGGTAATGAACCGAGGCTTCAATATGCAAACTTGCCAATTATAGCATGCACCTATAAGGTCCTAACAAGCTTCAAAAATTGTGGGTTAATTTAAAATCTTATAAACTACACCAGAAAAAAGAAAGGAAAAGGATCCATCAACATTCACATTCTATATGGGATACAAGGATATAACAAGTTCATTTAACATTAAATTGACTAATAGAAGAGACAAGAACCTAGGTTCGAGAATAATAGAATTCAAAAAATCATTTATAATTTAAGACCAAAAAAATAAGATAATCAATGCCCTAACTGACATCAATTAATTTTAATTAAGATTTACTATGTTGAACATCTCAGAGGCATTCTCCACTCTAGCTCAAACCTCAATGGAAAAAAAAGAGAAATAACATTTTGGATGTCTAATACAATTAACCAACAAACCCCTGGGAGCAAATTCTACTTTTACATGTCAAATGCTTCTTTTGATATTTAATACCGTCATTTGATCATAGCAACTCATGCAATTACAACAAAGTCAAACTAATACTGGGTAATAAAAAATTTTGTAAGTAAACGATGAAAAGGGGAAAAACAGAACGAAAAGAACCACCACATTGAAGTACTAATGTATCACATCACACAAATGTTAGCCTTTAGGCCTTATCCAGTATAACTATGTTGTTTTAAATCACATCTCCCAAAGATTATTTAAGCTAGTAAGTCGTAGCAAGTAAACCAGGAACTCTTGATTGAACACAATTGTGCATGAGCTTTTGGAGTGTACCTATCATGGATACAACTACTGTAAAGGCTAGCCTCTAAATCAAAACTACAAAGCTAGCCATATACCTATAACATAACCAAGTTAAACACCACTTGACATAGATATGCAACCAAAATAAGGAATTCAAATCAAATATTATGGCAATAATTCGACATAAAACAAACCAAAACACACACAAACAACAAAGAGAGCACCTAATAATGTAGGTCTCTTCCCTTTGGTTACTAAGACATACATTTGAAGATGTGATGAGTGTACTAGTCAAAAGCTCAAACTAGACCAAACACAGTTATTGACATACATTTGAAGATGTGATGAGTGTACTAGTCAAAAGCTCAAACTAGACCAAACACAGTTATCCAACCTCAACATATCAGATTAATCAAATTTTCCAGATTGTCTTTTCTTTTTGGTGGTATTTCAAGCATAAGACTAAAATCTAATATACAAAGGTGACAATTTAGACCATAAAACTAATAAGTAGCTTAAACTTACCTGTTAAAAAGTGGAGTTAGAAAAGCTTACATTTTGCAATCAAACATAGACTTCTGGTTGACAATCAAACCAAAGACTAAAAATTAGGCAAACCAACCTCATCAGACAAGAATCATATAGAGCCCCTCTTCTAGTCTTCCAACAACTGAATCCCTACAAGCTGGAATTAAATTAATATAAAAATTAAGTCTACCTAATCTACTAAATAAAATATCCAAAAAAATGGGCTTATTCCAAGGCATGTGAAACCGTTAACAAAGATAATTAACATGTTTGTCCTGCGAAGATGATTATGAATATCATACCCATTTTAAAGACCAATAAGTTTCAAACTATGACAGTGGCTCTTGTTTAGATGAGAGGAAATTGGTAAATTGCTTTAGGATATAGATAAGGTGAATGAAATATGTCCCGTATGTAAATTGACTTGTAAATTTCACCTTATGGGATTGCCTAAAACCAACTCCCTATACTTTTCAAGATCTCTACTGATTCCTTCTCGATTTAAATATTGGAATAGAGCATCCTGGATGCATCATTTTCAAGAATCCAAGTGCACAAGCATAGTTCAAGTGCATAAGCACTCGCCGCCAATACAAAGAACAACATCAAAATTGTGGTTCATTCCCCTAAATAAAGAATCTTATTAGCTACTCATTTACTACATAAATGATGTACTTCCATAACACCAAAATCGTATATCAACAAATAGAAGATAGTTATTGATCTTCCTCACAGGAGATAAGTAGCCACTTAAACGGATTTGCAATGTCCTGATGTGCTTAGCTCATATGGCTTCCCCATAGTATTTATTGCCTTTTAAAAAACTGATCTAAAACTTTGGTAGTCCCAAAATTGAAGTATATTAAACCAATATGGGTAGTTATAAAAAAGGATTAAATGAACTACAATGCTATCAATTATCATTACAAAGAATAATCACACTATAAGTTTAGTGGATTGAAAGATGCAGACTACAAATGGGCACTCTAGTGAAAAAAAAAAAAAAAAAAAAAAAAAGTGTACATGAAGGCATAACACATTAATGCATGCACATAGATAAACTATCTAGTGAAAACAATGCCGATAGATATTAACAACAATCTCAACACAAGCAAAAAAGAAATATGTGAAAATCTGGCATGTAAGTTAAAAAAACGAGTAATGTATAAAGAAAATAAACCCACTTTAAACTGTAAAAATTTGACTTTAGAAAATGAACAAATTGATTGGTTTAACACCCATTAATTTCTCTTACAAACAGGCCACACTTGATAATTTCTCATACAAGATAGGCAGATTATGCCATAGACTTTAATTACTCTATGAATGGTGATAAGCTGGGAAAAAATCAGCAGCACAAGCAACAGATGAAATACTAGACTGTCCATAAGCAAAGAAATCAGCAATAATTTCTTAAAACCCTAAAAATTGCATAATTGTGAAGAAGCATGGCCTTGGGCTTTTTTAAGAAAAGGAAGAATATGGTAGTGGTCTTCTCAATAAAAACTTGAGTCGGCTACCATCGCTACCACCACCACCGGTGCCACTAAGACCATGAATAACCCATTCATCAGATGAGCCTTCAACTAAAGTAATGGAAAACTAAGTTAAATTGTAGACAATCATATTAGTATCAAGACCTCATGAAATTTTAGGGATTCAAGAATAATACTTGTTTCTATTTTAGGCACTGCATAACTGGATTGATTAGTATCAACTTAGAGAACATTTCTTTTCATACATCAGAGCTTCAAAGATGTATAAAGCAACACAGAATTCCCATATTAAGACTCATATCTAAACCAACTCAGAGTGTACATTTCAATAAAGCAAGGCAAGGAAAAAAAGAAAAAACCTTCAGTACCCTATTGAAAGAACTTTTACTCTCACCAAACTTCGTAGAACCTTGAAAATTACAGGAAGACAGAAATCACATTGTAATCACAAATTACAAAGATTGAATTTTTATAAATTCAATTGATTTGAATTGGGTACAATCTCTATGAATGCAATCCTCTGATTCTTTCTCTTTCAGGATGGATTTTCTAACCTTTTAATAAAGAGGGGTAGGGGACCTATTTATAGGAAAGCCCCCCTCTTAAAAGTTAAGACAGGCCTTGACTTGGGTTTTGGATTTTGACCTGGGTTTTGGGCCTTTTCAATCAGCCTTTACCCTAGACTGCTTTGACTTTTATTTGTTTGACTTTGACTTTGACTTTAACTTGGGAGTTTTCCGGCGTTGTACTGAGTACCGACTTGGAAGTCGCCTCGAACTTTGATCAGGCGTTGACTTGAGAGTCGATTTTGACGTTTGACTTGTAAGCCGACGTAAGCCTTGACCTTTGACTTTGACCTTTGACTTTGACTTTGACTTTGACTTTGACAGTGCGATGACTTGGACATCGTTCGGGCTTTAGGTGGTAACTTGACTTGATAGTCCCCTTGAACCTCGGTTTGGGCTTTGACTCGAACTTTTGGCTGAGTTCGGACTTGCTAGACACTTGGGCTTCATTTTGGGCTTGACTTGTGAGTTTGTTTTAGGCCTGATTTGTGAATCTTTTGGGTCTGATTAAATTAATTAAAAGGGTTTTCCCAATTAACTAATTTAATTTAATTTTGGTACGGCACGAATAAATTTTCAGTGCCTACAAATTACCCCCTTGAGTCAAGGTTACATACAAGACTTATCATTTAAGTGCAACCGATGTCTCGATTTTCCTTTGTCTTAGGGAAATGCTATCGAATGAAACTTGAATATGCTTTAATCTTTTTCTTTTTTTTGAAAGCTTGAACAAATGAATAATTTGTTTCCTTTTTTCAAAGAATTGGGTAATGTGGATTGGATCTAGGAAATGATGGGAAGGAAGACCCAAAATACGGCCCTGCTCTCCCTCTCATTGCTCTGTTTTCTTCATTTGTTTCTTTCATGCATGGGTTGGCCCTCCTTTAGCTTTCCTTTCTTCTGTTTTCTTTCTTTGTGGGCTTGGTCTGGCTTTTGTTTTCTTCCTTCTTTTGGTTAGCATGGGCCGGCTTGGAAGCTTCTTTCTTCTCTTACTTGGGCCGGCTTGGAAGCTTTGCTTGGGCTGGCCCAGATTTCCTTCTCATCAATTTTTTTATTTTGTTTCCATGCGCGGGCTGGGCTTGGCTTTCATTTACTTGGACCAGCCTACTTATTTCACTTAAAGTCACATGAGCAGCACATGACTACTTTTCCCTTCTTCCTCTCCTCTTCTTGGTCTGGGCTGGGATGATTTCCAACTTCTTTCCTGGTTAAGTGGACGAAGCCCCCAGCTCGCTTTTGCTGCTGTGCCCAGAGATCAAAAGCCTCAGCCTTTTCCTCTTTAAAGCTTGCCCATTGCATCACCATTTTCAGTCATTGAGATCATCAAGGCATCAACTTTCTGACCCCCAGTTGTGCCCAAAAACCGACACCCACTAGTGCTGCTATGTTGCTACTGTTGATGGTGAAGGCCGCTCAAAAATCTTCATCCTTTTGCACATCTTCACATTCAATCCTGGTGACCATTAAAGGTATTACCTTTCTCAACCCCCTTTTTGTTTTCGTTTCTTCTTTTTTTTTGTTGCTCTGTTCCTGTTTCTTCATGGTTTCCTTTTTTTTTTTTTTGCTTTTGTTGGGTTTGTGCATTTGACTGGGAAGAAAGGGAGAAGCTTTGGAATGATGCTTGTGATACTTGTGATGCTTGGTTTTGTTTTTTTTTTTTTTGGAACTTCCATTACTTCAAGTTTGGGATTTGGTTGATGAACTTGGCATAAAATTCATGGAACTTGAAAGACTCAAGGTTCATTAACGAGGCCATTATTTCCCTTGCAAAGAATCTCATCATGCCCATTCTGTTTCTTCTATGTGAGCAATAGATTGAGCATGCATGTGAGGAAGAGAGAGAGTGAAAAATTGAAGCTTGGCCATTTTGGATGCTCTCTGTTTCTTCGATTAGGAAATGAAAATCAAATGTCTAATTTCACTAGAGTGTTGGCTTCCTCCTTTTCTTGGACATTACTTCCTTTATTGATGTTTGGTACTTTTGTATTTTCATCATCATGCTCCTGCTACTTGATGCTCTTTTTTTTTTGAATGGAATTTGGGTATTGGATTTCTTTTTGTTTGTTAATAACTTGTCCTTACATTGATGCTAAACTTGATGTTGATAAAAATCACATAGTATCACGTAGCAAATAGTAGCTACCTAAAAAGTGACTTGGTCTTATATTAATGGGTGCCCCCATGATCAAAACTTGGGTTTTGAATGATCAACCCCTTTTTTCCTCGATGGACAGTGAATCATGTGCTGCTCGTTACTTGGCATTTTATTGCAATTTGCAATATTGTGTCTTGGTCTCGAAGGACTTGCCCCGTTTTTTTATAATCATGAGTAATAAAAGTTATGACTATGGCTGAAATGAGTCCATATGAAACCCTTTTATTAGACTGACAAGTCTTCTCACATCTGCCTGAGTTGTTGTAACATTGCGTTCACTAAGTATCGCATTTTTTGCATATCGTGACATTATACTCACTTGCCGAAAGATGACATTTTTCTTTTGTCGCTTATGCTCACCTACTGGTAGATCGCTTTTTTTTTTTTGGAAATGCTGAGACCCCTTTTCTTTTTTTTTTTTTTGCTTTTGCTCTGTTGCTTGTGTAGGTTGAGAAGCCATTTAAAGAACCACTGGCGACATAGTTCGCTGCTTGGCCAAGGGCCTTGAACGGAACTGATACGCACAGAAGTAGTATGAAGATTTAAAGAACCACACTTGCGACACAGTTCGCTGCTTAGCTTATGGGCCTTGTACGGAACTAATACGCACAAAAATAGTGTGAAGACTTGAAGAACCACACTTGCG
>NCQV01083150.1:241-11725 GCA_002740545.1 Lophocereus schottii
TCACTGAACCACTGAGCCACCAGATCACTAGCAGAGCACAACATACTAAGGACGCCCTACAACTCAGTCAAAATCTGGTGTAAAGGCCCTTTGTTGAGAAGAGAGCCACCCGCAAATGCGGGATAAGCTCGAGAATGGTGTCAAGTGAGGTAGCGAGTGTTTGTACAGGAAGCCCTAACTATAGGTTTACCTCCACAGGTGGTAGAAAGGAGGTAGGCTGTTTGGTATATCATTCGGGAACATAATGGTAATTTCAGAACTTAAGTTTCGCTCATATAAAATTTTAACCAACATAGCCATTTGATTATTTTTCTCCCACTAGATTATGTAGGGCAAAAGAATTGAGTCCGTAATGTAAGAGTAAAATAAAGCTAAATTTCAAAATAGAAAACATACAATTTGCTTAATCTTATTAACTGCAGTTTCCACTTGAGAAATTACCAAAAAAGGAAGGGGATAAATAAATCCTCCGTTTCTTATCCACCCAGTTTGCTCCTTGCTGACCCCATTTATTGTAATCACTTCATCAGTTAAACCCCATCTTCAACGGTTAAAGTCTCCATTCATCCAGCTCTCTCCCTTCTCTGCATGTGAGTGTGCATGCACACAAAGCTCTGTTGCATTCCCCAACTTACACCGGCGCTGATTTCTATTAAAGATCCATTTTGCAGTCATCTTCCTAATCCATGCAATTTCTGTTCGCTCTCCTTCATATTCAAGCTTATGAATTTGCTACATCCTATAGAATCAGTAGAACCAAGATTACGACTCATCAAATCTGACCGTTCCCAAATCCTAGCCAAGGGAGCCACCGTTGCTTCACAACTACAAACAGCAAACAGTCGATGATGCCAATAATTGCAATGGTACAAGTTACATCTTAAAGATTCCCATTCACTTTGTGCCCTAAAAGCCTTCCCATATCCTAACCCATTCCCATGCGTTCCAGTACAAAATCAATACCTATGAGCAGATCATGTAATTACAAGCCAGTCACACAGACATGGATCAAGACGAACTGATATATTCAATGTCAATAGCACAAATCATGCATCTATGGGTGAATAGCATGATTTTTTGGCAGATACCTGCTGATAAAGCATTTAACTCATACAGGTGCAAAAAAGAGAAAGATTAGCATTCAACTACGAATGTATCACAAAATACAGTATCATTCCTTATTGCAAATACTTAGCCATAGGAATCATGGGTCCACCTTTTTCCTTAAACACGAGGGACTGGTAAAGCCTTGTCCGAATTGTTCATGTGATTTTCGCTATAGAAACAACTGACACAAATATCTGGTGCCAAAATGGAGTCTAAGAGAAGGCCTGCAACTGGTTCTCTAGAGTAATTATGTTTTTCTTTTAGTATCAAATTTTGAGATTTAAAACAATAATATATTCTATAGAGACAAAGCATCAAGTAAACAGAAGCAAGGAGAAACAGAGGGAGCAAGGAAGAGGAAGTATGGATTTCATATACAAAGAATATGCATAATATTACAGCCAAACCTTAAGCACGGAGAGAATAAGTTGTTGAGAGGAGATTTTCAGAATCTGATTCCAAATTTCCAAAAACGAAGATATATTAAAGAGTCAATATATCTTCAACCAAATGGGAAGCAGCTTGACCGAGATTACCTGTTAGTACTCATTGGCCTAAAGTAAAAAAGCACAGCTAGTACAGATTACAGACATTACTAACGAGCACAGCAAGTCAAAGTTGCTACCTGCCAGTCATTCTTTGCATGAGATTGTCGCATATAAAACCGATGGCAGAACATCGTCGCAGTTGCCGTTGTCACTGGACTCCTGAAATATAAAACATCATTTTTAGCAGAGAATAACGGTGGTGTCTGATCATATGAATGCATATAACATAAAGAGCTAGCAAGGACTACTTTTAAGC
The DNA here is from genome assembly GCA_002740545.1 of Lophocereus schottii. NCBI lineage: Eukaryota > Viridiplantae > Streptophyta > Magnoliopsida > Caryophyllales > Cactaceae > Lophocereus > Lophocereus schottii. Next base: position 2,153 of record NCQV01083150.1, read on the forward strand.
TTATCTCCAATTATCATACAAGGAAGCAAAATTCAGTTCCTCACTAAAGGAACAAGAAGATACCAGTAACCAATCCCAAATTTTCCATTAGCCTTGGATGGGATCATAAAAGAAACACCCCCCAAAAGTTGAATCTCACTAAAAAAACCCATTGAAGTGCACCTAAAGAATATAGTATTGTCATTTACAGTAACATAAGAGAGAGAGCAAGACGAGCTTACACTCGCAGCTTCATGCCAAGATCTTTGAGAAATGAACAGCATGATTTCCGCAATGACGATTCCCTCACACGATCAACTCCATCCTTCCTAGATGGTGAATCATTGTCTATTTCATCTTTGGTGAAGTACCAACTGCGTGTACTGTGCTCAAGATTAGCTGAAAGGTCTTTGCCAGTGGCATCAAGGTCACCATGAGAAGAATTCCCTGCCATTCTTGGCATGCTTTCCTTCTCACCACATGAAGCCTATGGAAGATAGCTCTGAATTTACAACCCAAGTGACTACGAGATCTCGAATTGCTGCAAAACAATAAACATACCATTAGAACAAGTCTATAGCATCTATAGCAACTGATTCCAAAGTTTTAACTAGCAACCAAAAAAAAGAAATGGATACTGCTAAAAATAGCACTCAAACTTGTTCAAATACAGAAGAAAAGGCAACTGGACATGGAACTGAAGGGCTGACATAAAATAAACAGCAGAACCAGTTTCTGTTTGATGATAGCATAGCATCTATTTCCAGAAAACTACCTTATGTTGGAACAAGCACACAACCCAAGGGAAAGAAACATTCCAAAAATTCCTAATCTTTTATGGAATAACCGTTGCTCATTAGTGGATCAGACACCCATTTAGTCATGGATACAATCAAGGAAGATACTAAGCAAGTATGCACACAAAAAAGTTCTCTTCCACAATCCATCATCTATGTGCATATGCATTCCATTCATGTCATGTAAGAAATCCTGAAATTTTATAGGCTTCTAACACAAAATGCAACGGGGAACCTGAAGCACCTTCCTTTATCTCTCTCTTGCCATTTTAATTGATCATTAGCAGTAATATGAGAGTAAACTGGAGATTGTAGAAATAAATTTGCTTATCTAAGTTAATTTTTTCAGAACAGGAAGGACATCCATAAAGAGAACATCTATTTGTGTTATGACATAGATTGTAGATATAAATTTGATTCATAACACACCCCCTTTTTTAGAACAATTATTCCAATTAAGCCTCTAGTGTCTCTCTCGCGCTCTCGCTCTCGCTCTCTCTCTCTCTCTCTCTCTCTCTCTCTCACACACACACACACATAAAAAGATTAAACCCTAACCCCAAATAAAGAATAACCAAACTCAAGGATCTGTTGAAACAAACCCTGAACACTCCCTGCTTGCAAAATCCGCAGTCTCTCCACAGCCGAACTCCGAGCAATTAAGCAATTAACACTACCAATCAAACTAACAAAAGACGTAGCAGAAACCAATTCCAGAAAACGCCAAATCAAATTCAACGAATCAAACAGTGAACAAACCCTAGAAATTAATACATCATGAATCACACAATTCGAACAGGCATAAACCCAAAGACGCACCCCCACGTCCTCAATTCAAACAATCAAACGAATTCACTGAAATTGCTGCGCATAGAGAGAGAGAGAGAGAGAGAGAGAGAGAGAGAGACCTGGAGCTCGAGTGTGAGGATGAAGATGAAGAATTAAGCGGAATTCTGAGATGATTTGCGAAGTATTTCTTCAGAGTCTGATGTGAAAGATAGGTATATTATTGGGAATTATCGTAGCCGAGTTGACGAAGACCTTGCACTAATAATCGAACGTTGGAGGTCAGTTTCTGCTGGAGTCACATATCGAGTGTTCCACACAGCCATTTAAGCCAGGTTTCTGTTTTGCGGGTTTCCCTTTGCACAAATATCATAGGAGGCTACTGGACAAATTTCTCCTTGAACAATTTTCGTTAGTTCTTGTAGTTGCTGACTTCGACTTTGATTCAATTTTTAATAAATTGATGTGGGATTAAAGAAACTACTAAATTGGTGCAATTAATGATATTGTTTTTTAATGATTCACACACTATTTTTGTTTTGATTTTGAAGGGCGACAATTTTATTGAAATAGATTGAAGTTTATTGATATATAATTATGTTATTTGGTATGATGTTGACTTTATTTGACAAACTGCGGTTAGTTATTTGTTGTTTGTTATTTGTTGTTAGTTGTTAGTCGTTTGTATCAGGTATTTCTATTAGCTGATTACATTGGCTGTTTGTAAAAAAATATTTGGTGAAATTGGTTGTTTATGTAAAAGTTATTTAATAAAATTACTTTTCTACCTTTAACTATATTTTATTATTTATATATAGATGATTTTTATTCTTTAATGTTCAATTCTCTTCTCCATATTTATGAATTAAAATCTAAGCAATATGCATAAGAACATTTATTGATAAAGTCCTATTTTGTTAATTGTACTTATGTTTATTTAATCTTTTTTTTTTAATATTACAAAGCAAGATTTACACAACATCTACTATCCAATTGTTTAGTTTTCATTTGGACATAGAACTTGTTTATTATTAGTCTGCTTTTGTTTTTCAATATGAGGTGAAAATTACATGATAGTTATAATATTTATTATGTAAAATTAATTAACATAAATTATTTAACTTTTTTGTTGGAAATGACAATTGGTGTAATTTAGGTCAACTTTTGGACATTATGATCATTTGGAAATCAAAATCCAAACAATCATTTGAAAAACTTACTTGGTTTAACTTTTTGAAAAATGACTTTTTGAGACAAAAAAGACATTTCAAACAATTATTAACCANNCACTTAAAGCAATTGTTTGATTCAGTCAAACGGTCAAAAAACTCCCAACCAGTAAATTTTGATAAAAAAACTATCCAAACAGCCAACAACCAAACACCTCCATTAAAGCAGGCTTGATAAATTCTATTAACTGGATTCAATCTACCTGTAAGAGAAATAAACTATGTTTCCTACTCTTTTGAACATGACTTGATACTAACAATAAAAAAATACGGTATAAAATATTTAATGCCTTCAAATAATGTCAGCATAAGCGTGCCTTCTACTCCTTTGTGTTAGTACCGTGAGTCAGCCATCTTTTTCTTTCGCCTGCTTAAGGGCTTCTCTAATCGCACACCTTTTAAACAATACCAATAATCTGTAATTTTATTTTTGGAGGCTTTGGACGAGAATAATTTTACGTTTAGAGGTAATAATCAGCATGATAATTTTTTGAGGCATTTATTTTGATTATACTAATTTCTAATAGACGAGGGTTTAAATTGTCCATATGGTGAGGTGTTAGCTTGTTTATCACTTACAAATGATATATTTTCATCCCCATTTCACAACACCACCATTCACAAGCGATGATTAAGCTACCACTTTATTTTCTTTTCCAAAATAGTGTGGGTATTCATTTGATTAGTAGTTACCACCAAAGTGCGGGCACTTTAACTCACTTGTTTAAGAACTTGTTTATCATGAGTAAATGGTGTATTTTCCTTTACTTTTCGAACGACGTCATCATTCGCATGTGACAAACAAGTTACGATATTATTAATTGACTAGTCAAAATATTGTTGACTTGAAATCGTTACGCTCAAAATAAATATCTAAAAGATCAGTATGTTTAGAGCTAGGTTTAAAAATTGGAAAATTCTTATCCAAAATTCAAAAAGATTGAATTATTAGCATGCAAAAATCCAAAAAAAGGATAAATCCTCAATAAGCGTTTCTTACACAAAACTACTGTGAGTGTGGACCGTTAAGAAAAAAAGAAGAAATAACCACATTAATCCTATATTTGCGTAGCATTTTTTATTACAAACTAAAGACTATCATATATTAAATTATTAATCCGATGATGCGGAATATTTTAGAGGAGGAAAGTTGATTATTTTTTGGAAGGCGAACAATATAGAGGGTACGTGGGTTTTAAAAATTAAAACAATTATCATATATTTTTATAGACCCACCTCATCAGCCAAAAAAAAAAGTCCATAAACCCACTCAAAAACTAGCATATAATTTGCATTATTTGGATATATAATGCCATATAGAATTGTCTTATGAAAATAGCATGTCCTCCACAAATTTACACTAAATCAGCGAATCCATATTGAGAACAAAAATATCATGGAGATCCCGTATGATACAAACAGAAAACAACAATCTAAGTCCTGTTTTTTCCGTAAATTTATCAACTTTAACCCACTTAATCCACTTCACGAATTTCAATAAAAAATATCAATTTTAATCCACTTTAACCAACTTCTATCCACTTCAACCTATTATTTTAACCAACTTCTATTTATCATATAAAAATATACCTACTTTAATAAAAAAAATACCTACTTCAACTCACTTTAATCAACTTCACCTATTTTTCAACTTCTAATTCACACAAAAAGAATATATCCTTTGAAGATGAAAGCCAGTATGCTTTAAATTGACTTTTTACATTACCTTTTACTTCGATATTTAGAATTTTATAATTTTAAATTGGATTTGTATTATGGACGTCTATGGGTCTTCATCTTGATGAATTATCCTTTTGTTGTCGGAAACCAACAAAGAAAAATTCGTCTCATGAAAACATAAGATTACCGTTAAAAGTTGCCAAGTGCCAACAAGCAGAATAAAACGATCTGACTTTGCTGTTGCTCTCAATTGCCGTCTCCATGTGCACCTCTGCTCTGATTTAGACTTTGCTTGCCTATGTAAACACAGAAATTTGTTCTTTTAAGGAAAATTCGACATTCCAGGTGCAATTCACGACTGCTTGATCAATGACAATTTCCTTGACGCCTTGATTTGATCTGATTAATTAGTTCTCCTGCTATCCCAGCGAATGCTCCATCAAGGGGTCTCTCCAGACGTCAAAGAAGAAAGATTTTTTCTGGAAACGAATTTCAAGATTTCAGGTACTAACTCCAAATCTTTGTCTTTATTTCCAGGGTGTCTTTTTGATGTAATTTTCGGAACTGGGTTTCGAATTAGACGATGAAATTCAGTTTCGCTGGATTGATTGATTTTGATTATTGGGTAGAGTCCTGGTTTTCGATCTTCGTCTTGAAGGCACTCTTATTTTGGTTTAATTTTTGATGGGTAGTTTGGCCATCTGACCGTTGTTAATTTGTTCAATGAAAAAACTGCATGTTTATGTTATTTCGTTCATGGGTTGGTGATAAATCTGCAACTTGGATTGCTTATTTTCCGAGAGCATAAGGAATGTGATTTATACGGACAATGTGCTTGAAATATTATTTTCCCATTTTTGAGAGATATATGAGAAGCGGGGTATTTGTTATTACTCCTGGGATAATGCTTGAATGCAGTTCATAGGAGGGAGGGAAAGTTGGGTACTTTCTGTAGGGTAGACAAGAATTTGGTTGTAATTGGAAGTAATGATAGAGGAAGCCTTGCATTGCGTGGAGATTCGATGTTAAAAACATAGAGGTTGAGCTTCAAGAAGGATATAGCGATGTCTGATGGTTTGGGTCAGAGAATTTGGTAAAAATCAGACGGATGGGGCTGCCTTACATTGTATAACTTGCAGGTTTGCAGCATGTCGTTTTTTTTTGTTGCTCGCTGCAGTGAACTGTGATTTCTTTTGTGTCTGGGTTTGTGGGCAACTGTTGTATGGTATTGGCATCGCAGATTTTCTTGTGGAGTTGCACTACCTTTGGAAAACTCCTGATACATGCCGGTATCAGTTTTATGTTCAATGCACTTCATTTTGAAGCGCGATTGTGTGTGAACGTTGTTGGAATCTACATATCAGATATACAGGACCTTTTTTTGTTGGGCGGGAGGGGGGTTCAGAGAAGAAGCTGTTTCTAAGATTCAAAGTGCACTAGATGAACAAATTTTCCCTGTTTTGTCTTCGATTGGAAATTCCTAATGATATAGTAATGAGGGAGGCTTCGAGACATTGCACTTTCCTTATAGAACAGATGCCACTTTACTAACACTGATGGGCAGGAAACCTTTCTCTGTGATAGGAGTCCATAATCCATGTGCTGGTTTCGATGTTGACAAGTATGTAAAATCTATCACACTATGACACCATAATGAGGCTGATATCTGGAAAATAATGGGTGGTAGTCAAAGAATAGCTTGTTGCCTCATCCTTTAGGGAGCGATAGCAAATTTTGTTAGTTACTAACTGAAAGATAAAGTGTCCTACACATAAGCTAAATGCTATGACTGCACTCATGGTGCTAGGGAAACCACTAATAGATCATACAGTTCTTCTGGTCTGCTAGAGGAGAAAGGAAACATCAGCTTGACCATTCAGGTTGATCTGAGGTTGACCATGGACTTGAATGCTACTTGCACCTGATAGTCTCAGTTTCGTATTAAGTTATCAACTCTGGCTTTTGTTAATGACCCTGTTTTTCAGATATATAAGGTAGATACATGGTCAAGTCTGCTGAAAATTTTTGTAAAAGGCTTTGTATAGACTTCTAGAAAGAGTTATGCAAGGTTGTAACACGCTATTTAGGAAAATATTTGAAAAAGATAAAGCTGAAATGTGGTGGACTTTGGTTGTAAGGTGAGCAACTAATAATGCATCCGTTGGAGTTCCTTAATTGGCTCAGTTTGATTTTGAGGCATTAACGTGAAACTACGGGTTTGGTGTTTCTACTAGGGCTTACCTCTTGTCAGGATGGGTTCAACTGATGAAAACACTCTTCAGCAAGCAAGGCTGTTATCTGTTTGATTCCATCCTTGTGATTGTGAGCTTTATAATAATCTTCAGTTTTGTGTTTGGTTTTTACGGCCCCTATTAGGACCCTAGTACAGGATCAGCTCCTGAGTTCTTGAAGGCTGCCAGCCTGTAGAGATCATTTGAATCACAGGCACAATCTTAATAAGACATTTTGGCATTTGATGGCTATATATATGTACGTTTGATTTGAAAAATTCTGGGATCTTTTTGTGGAGGTTTCTAATTCCTAAAAATTCTTACACGTAGAACTGTGAAATTTTTACCAGAGCTTTAAAAGTGGAGTATGAATATAGCTGATGTTTGTGCCCAAATTATAGTTTCTTGGAGAGTTGGACCATGCACTTGAAGCTTATAAATCACAAAACTTCCCTTTGCGCTTTCCTCGTCAACAGGTGGATAATCAACTTTGTCAAGTTGCTGTGAATTCTTAATGATTGGATTGTCAACTGTTGAAGGCTTTGTAGTGATAAACGAAAACGTGGGAGATATGATAAAATATGTGGCAAATGAGCCCTCCGTAGGCATGTACTTCATCCAGCAGCATGCACAGAAAGCAGCGCCCAATCTTATCAAGCTCAAAACTAAGGTCATTGAGAAGTCACATGAAACAGCTCTACACACCGAAGATCTAGAAGAATCTGCCGCCATAACAAGGTCAATGAAAGAATTCGGGTTTCCCATCATCGATGAGATGATTCGAGATATAGAGACAACTCTAGCCGTAGTCAAAGAAGGTATAATTCAACAGCAAGGTTTGAGCTATCAGACGAGCGGGTCCAGCTTCTGGGTACCAACCACCTGGGCCCGGGGTATAGTTGGTGGACCGAACAATGGGGAGGAAGTAGGAAGTTATTTTTACAATATGTTCAGCAGATCTTCTGAGGACATGGCAGGAAACAGGAAGTTTGCTCCCGAAAGTGGTAGTGTTGATCGGTCAGATGACACAGATAAATTGAGATCATGTAACCGGATTGAAGGTGAAGTTGTGGGTGATAATAATATACGTACAGCATCAAATGAGTTTGATGAGTTCAAGGCTGATAGGGAAGCCAAGCTTGAAGAGTGGCTGAAAGGTTCAGGTGGTGCTCTTGAGAAAGGAACAGGGGATAGACAAGAGCAATCATCAGCTTGAATAGGGTAGATGATGTCTTGTTTCTGGCCTCGTGTAGTTGTCATCGGTCCAATTACCTGGATGGACCAGATCTGACCATTGCTTGAAATGGGGGAACCCCGATTTTGACTCAAACTTGACTCGACTCATTCAACATTGGAATCTATATCAAACCATCATTGATTGCATCTTTTTGATAAACTTATTAGACAAACAAACGACATGTTTGAATGAATACGACAAGAAGCCAAAATGACATCTCCTAGTTGAACGCTTGATCAAAACTAATTTTGACTGAAGCCAATTTTTATCTGACCCAAACCCTTGCAAGACAAATCAATTTGCCCCTTTGGTGCAATGCCTCTTTTAGGGCATGAAGTCAGTCATAAAAGCCGATCTACGTAGGCAAAGTTTTCGTTTCGGCCTTGAATGCCACTCTAACAGTAGTTTGAATATGACAAGTATCCAAAGTGACATCTCCTATCCCAATTCCCGAGTCTTCATCAACTGTGTTGGCCCAAGCCAACTTTATTTCTTGACCCAACCCCTTGCAAGACAACCAATTTGTCATATCGTGCAACACCTATTTTAGGACCTAGCGTTAGTCATAAAGGTTGATGTAGAAATTTTTTTTGTAACTGAGGGCTTCTATATCAATCTCCAAAAGAATTAACGGTCAACTTAGTTGGCACTCAAACATTCTACGTTTTCCTTTACGCAATAATTAGATCACAGTTATATGATTGTCGGTATAGATGCATGTCCGCTCTCATTCGCCTTGTTTGTCTTGCTTGCTTTTTTGTTCGAGAAACAATGATCCAAGCTAAATAATAAGATGGCAACCACAAACACAGAACAAATGGCCTCTAGCTAGAGACATCATAAAGTATCAAATGCACGTTAATTCCTCACCAACACAATCCATACATAAATTAAACTAAGATTCCTCACTCAGTCACCCACTAGGTTATCAGCAAACAAGATGAGTCAAAGAAAAAAAACTAATGTGCCCCAACATTGTGATGCAGAGGCAGTTAGGCATTCATGTACAGCTTGTTTGTTCATTAACTATTATATAATGTTTGGTTGAATGTAATACAATGCAATCAACTTTATAATACAATCATTATTACATGGTTGGAGGTAATCAAGATTACAAGGCAATTGTTATTAACAATACTCTCTTACAATCAAACAAAATAATGAAAACACAATTACAAACTTGTTTACATTATAAATAATTTACATCCAACCAAACATTACTTTAGTGTCTTCGATTAGCATTTTGATCCTCCTGTTCTTGTTTCCTGCCTTCGCGAACCAGTTACCTGTCGTTTGGGGGGGGGGGACATTGTGACGCATAGTTAGGCGTTCATGAAGGCATCAAGAGTCAAGAAGGGGCATAAAAACACCGATTTTGCCTACCCGTGTAATTAGCGTCCAGTGTCCAAAGAAAAGGGGAAGTGGGGAAAAAGGGCAAAACACAAAACGTCAAACATCCCAAAGTGCAAGACAATAATCTATCAAGTGATTTCCCCTTAGATATGAGATCTCCGATTTTGACTTTCCGATTAGCCTTTTTTATTTTATTTATTTATATTAGAAATTATTTTTTAAGTGTAAGTTTAAGAAATTAGTCTAATTTGTGTCATGGAAATTATATATATGTTTTTTTT
>NCQV01083150.1:11798-26607 GCA_002740545.1 Lophocereus schottii
AAGAGCAGAAGGATTGAAAAATATATTATTACAGTGATGATCAAATATACCATTGCTGTTTCAACATTCTTGCTCACAGAAAAGTACTCTTTAGACGCAGTATAAGAGTCTTAGTTCTCTAATTTTGTTGGTTGGACTTTTGTTTTCCCTCGATTTTGATCGCTTTCGGTTCCATAATTCATATATAAAACTTTATGTTCTGATCCCATTATGTAACATGCCCCCTCATGCCAATAACAATATGTCTTGGAACTTTATGTTGTATAACTATATGTGGTTTTCTATTAAATGGACTAATTTCTAGCTAAGAATAGGTTCTATTCAAGAACCATCTTTGCCAATAGCTTAAACCGATCGTTGAAGGTATATGAATATGGTTTTATATTGCAACATGCCTACTCATCCGAATAACCTTTAATTCGAGCTTAAATCATGACTACTACAAAGGTTCCCTTACCTTGGGTAATATTAATATAGGGGTTGCTGGTGAGATTCAAACTGAAGATCGCTCGTCAGAAAAACTTTGATACCATATTCAAGAATCATTTTAGCTAAAAGCTTAAAATAATAATTGAAGATTCATGAACAGATTTTTATAATCCAACGAGTGCGAAGGTTGAAACGTTAACATGAAACAACATTGTCTTGGTGGGTTGTTTGTTTGGAGGTACCGCTGAATTGGTCGATGTAGGTCGTGGGGAATAATAGCTTACCTGTCAGTTTCATGCATAGCTTGGCGTATAAATAAGGTCTTTGGGAAATTTCACCGAACGTGTGGTGGACATATAGAATATGCTTAGAACATGACATGATAAATCAAGGATTGTTAAGGCCGTAGAAAAGAAAGAAACAAAAGCGATGGGGAGAGAACTCTCTAATGGACATGTGTATGTGTTTCGGTTTGTGATTGTCTTTCCTTTTTATTTATCTTGCGTTGATGTTTGTACTAGTGCTCCGTTGACCTTTGATGCACCAATTTAATTAATTGAAAAAAAGGAGTAAGTATAAAAGAAGTGGGTCGTCTTTGATCAAATGGAACGTCTGGAATATTTTTATAAGTAAGTGAATCGCTCTACTCTCATTTTCAATTAATTTTGGGAGTTTGAATGTATCGTTTATTAGTTTAAAGCCTGGTTATATAAAATTTAAGCCTTACTAGGACATACGTTATTTTTGCTAAGATACATCAAAGCATTAATTAGCCCGCTTAGATAATTATATTACAGGTTTTGGATAAATTTTGGAGGCTTGGGTGCTTCTCGTCACAATTTGTGCATTGGCGTTTGTTAACAGTACTTTTGCTTTAGCTTTTCCAGAATGTAAAGAAAGAGACAAACATCTCATAGAGGCTGTTGGTCCTGTTTGGTTAGTTAAATCACCTCAGAAGGTGGTAAAGAGGGTGATGATAAAAATAATCAAGATAGAAATGCAGAAAGTAAATGTGGACAAAACACAAAATTTATAGAGGTTTGGCCGCGCCTAGACCTCTACCCACAGGCGCCCATTGCCGATAGAATTTTGAACCTCTTTCTTTTATTAGTTCGGTCGATTACACACGATTCACTAATCGTACAACCGACGAGTTGACCCTACAACTTTAGGTGTCCCAACGTACGCGTTGCTCCCCAACCGTACTTGGGTAGTCGGCTCTTCGACTAATTAATCCAACCCACTACAAAGAAATATAACAAAATACACTTTATAACAAGAAATAAATAAACCCAATAGATATGCCAATATAAGCGGGATGTATCTCTGAACGTCTTCTTCTTAGTTTGCAAGTGTAGCTCTCTTTCTTCTCGTTCTTTGTTTGTGCTCTCTTGTGTCGCTTTCAGCTGCAAGGACCTTCCCTTCTGTAGCAAATAGAATTGAAGTAGCGATTACATTTAAAAAGGGAAAGAAAATTTTCACTTAGTCTTCAAGCCCTTGGAGTCCAACTTTAAGGTCTTGAACTGTAGCTAATTTTCATTAACAACGGCTAATTGCTGATTCTTTAACGGCTAATTGCTTTTTCTTTAACAGCTAATTGCTTATTCTGCTTGAGGATTTAACTTATCAAATCTGCTAGTTACTATTTTTAGGTCAAACAACAACTAGAATTTAATTTCAAAAGATATGACCATATTTAGAGAATCATAATCTCATATTCAAATTTGAATCACACAATATAATATCATAAAGATCACATATTCAAATTTGAATTCTCAATCATCTCAAGATATTGTGGCAACTTATATCAACTTAATTAAGCAATATGCCAATATTCACTGAGAATCATAACATATTTAAACAATATAAATTTCAAGATAATTCAAATACAACATTATTAATACATCAATTGATTTATCTCTTTTTGTCTTTCATCAAAATATATTAATAAACACATTGTTAGTTTCGAGAAAGCTAACATAGGCTATTGGAACATTGCGGTTTTTTTTCCCCTTCATATTGTTTTTTTTTTTTAAAAAAAAACTAACTAGCACTCAGCATACATAAAAGTCATAGTCACTGGTAGATAGCAATATATATAGAGACACTTCAAGCTAACTTATCTCATCAAATCGTACAAATAATATCATCAAATGTTAGGAAAGACTACATGACCACTAGCCCTCATGTGAGCCTATTTTTCATCATCATAGAGATTGCAGACTCCATTTTCATCTCTGTCCTGATATTCGGTCATATAAAACTCAAACTTTTCTGCAATATGTCGAGGCAAAGAAATGAGCACTCTTTCAGAATCAGGTTTTCCAACTACAGGCAGAAACAAGCAGTATATATCACTTGTTACAGGACCCATATGCATCGCCTTTCCGCTTCCGAAATCTATATCTTCTAACCCTAACCTAGACCATTGAGATATGATTAGAGTCGTCGAAAGATCTGGTGTTACCTTTCTATCCTCCAATAAATCAATCACGGACCTTATGTAATCATCATCCAAGCAAGATTTAGCATGTTGCACCAACTTTACTCCATGGCATATATTGCGAGTGACCAAATCCTTAACTGATGCCTCAGCACATCCTAGCACAAATCCATTCCCATAATAACCCTGAGGCATCTCTGGCCTTAGCCGTTTCCTGATGTTAACAGAGAATAGGAGCTTGACATTGAGCAAATGTGACAAGTTCAATGACCTAACCCAGGCGCGCCATGTGTGAGATGCCAAGGCTTCAAATGTGGTGCATTTTAAGGAGGGAACGAGTTGTCTTTTCAGGTCAAGGATTTGGGAGGGGTTAACTGTTATAGATATGGGCACCAGGGGTTGAGATTGTAAGTACTTGATGGTTACATGGCCATTTTCACCTGATTCCGGGGTAAATTTGGAAAGCTCAGGGTGAGCAAAGGTGACTTGTGGTGGGCATCTGGGTTTTAATACGCAACGACTATGGAAGGGTGAGATCTGTAGATTAGAATCTGGATTAGATGTGATGTTAGCCCATGCATTTAGAAATTGTGAGGTGCCGATACCATCACATAAGCAATGAGTGATTGCCGTGCATAGGATCATTCCACCACATCGTAGGGTAGTCACCTGCATTAAGATCCAAGATGAAAAGTTGCAAGAAAAAACAGTAATTGCAAACATGAGAATGAACATTTTCAAGCTCGATTATCTATGGCCAAAAATACCTTGGCTATCACTCTATATGTGAAAATTTAATAAGATAATTAACATGAAGCAAGAAAATTTACTCAACTAAACAACGAATATAAGAGTCATAAGGGTCATATTTACTTGTAACAATAAAAATCGATGTAGCCCAAATTCGAACTCAAATATTTGATGATAAAATCCAGATATTTTATTTGTCGAGCTAACTAATACATAATTCGTGAATACTATAGATGCTGATTTTGATGATCCTTAACTTAATAACCAACATTGCCCTCACATGACATGTTGGGTCCTCCAATCCTTTATGGCTCAAAAAGGGCAGCCCGGTACACAAGCATCCCGCGTTCATGCAGGGTCCGGGGAAGGGCCGCACCCCAAGGGGTGAATTATAAGCAACCTAACCTGATTTTGTCAGTGGCTGATTCCACGGCTCGAACTCATTTTCTTCAAATACAACCAAATTTCATTAAAAAGCAAAGGAAAAGAAATAAGCAAAGTGCCAAGGAACAAGGGGGGTGACATGGGACAAAGGACAAGGCCTGCCCATAATAAATTGCAAAAGCGCTAACCCATCTCTCTCACTTTGGACTTTAAATCAAAAAGTTGTTCATTGTTCCACTTTGCACCACTTTGCTAATTGGAGCAAGTGTCCAATCCCAATTAGCACCTACCTATACATAATTTATGTACCATGGATATTATTTGTCTAAATTAATTGATAAAATTTCTAAGAATTGATATTAAAATTTAAATTTAGATTATGCCCATGTTACCTTTGACAGGATATATATATTTTCTTAAATTTTGCAGATTTTCAAATTTTAGTAATATATTTTTAGAATTAAAAAATATTAGTGTGTTCTTAAGCATTAAACATTTGATGACATGTATATGCATTTTCAACACCGCATGCATTGATAGAACATTGGACTTGAATCAAATTGACAAATGAATACTGAATTTGAATCTCTAATATCACCTTTTTTATCGATCGAGTTAAATAATTTGTATAAGATTGTTAACAACATGCCCATTGGTTGTAGAAGACATTTTTGCAGAATGCTTTCCCTCACAGACCCTTCTCACTATTTTTCTGAATGAATGATCATCTCAATTTTCTAGGAAGATCAAAAAAGTGAGGGAGGGAAAGCTCAGAGAAGCAAATTAACCTGAATAACAAGTGGGGGAGCATCCAAGAAGCTAACATCTTCAACCTTATAAAGGAGCTTCCTCCATGACCTGTTTGGCTTGGCGCAAAATTGCATGAACTCCTGAGCAGAGAAATCAGCATATGCCTCAGCAAACAGAGCACCTTCACCATTACATTGAACTTCAAGCTTGCTTTGATCATCATCCGCCTTAGCTCTAAGCCTCCCCGCAAGCGGGTAGTAGTAGGAGAGAATTCTAGAGAGCGAAAGCTTCAGTGCTTCGACACAGAGAGCTTTTTCAAAGACGTAGAGGTACTTGATAGTGAATCTCAGGAACTTCTGATCATCAAGGTTGGATAGAGGAAGTGAATGATTAGGAGTAGCGCGATCCGGGCGGATAAGTAGGGGCTTGTTTGGGTAGTGGCAGTCTGGGATTTCCAGGGAGTTTCGGGTTTCTGTTGTCATGGTTTACTTGGTTTTCAATTTGTTGTTTGGAGAGAGAAGCAGAGGAACTGGGGTGGAAAAGACTGAGGAAAGAGGGAGCGTTTGCAGATGAAGGGCAAGGAGAAGAAGGGATGTGAATATAAGTTGTTAAGGAAAATGTATTATTGTGATTTTGTGATACTGTATTATTTCCTTAATGTATTATTCTTATTTCTTGTTTCCAAGCTTGGGCTGAGAGTTTTGGTTAGTCTAGGTTTGTTTCCCATGTAAACACTTGACGTATTTAGTTTGGCTCTAGCCACGGATGAATGATAGATGAGCCGTGACTGACAAATTCTCTCAGCCTCTCTCTTCTCTCATTCTTGCTCTTCATGTTATCAGAGGAACGCTAAAACAAAAGCACACAAATCAAATGCTAGGTAGAGATCTACAGTGGGGAAGGAAGATTAATCTAAAAACAAAGAACCAAATCAAAGGAGTTCATTATAGATTCACAATCACCTTAATTACTACCTTCATTTGTGAGATTCACTTGGAGCCATTATCACAGCAATTAAATTCGATGGCAAAAACTACAATTTACGGGAGCAAGCTGTCAGAACCGCATTAAGAGCCAAGAATAAGCTTGGCTTTATCGATGGAAAAATGACAAGACCAATAGTGAAGGAAGGGGAGTACCCGGCAGAAGCTAACACATAGGAGATGGTTAATTCAATGGTCAGCTCTTGGATCTTAAATGTAATCGATCCAAAACTGAATCCTAGCATTGCTTACGTAGAATCTATCCAAAAGATGTGGGAAAACCTTCAAAGAGGTCACGAATACACCAACTGAAGGCAGAGATTCATTCCTGTAAGGATGTGGTAGATTTCTTCAACAAGCTAATGGGGCTTTGGAACGAACTGGGAAATTATGCAAAGGTGTCATCTTGCACATGTGGCGCTGTCGAGAATTCACAAAAATGGTGAAGGAAGACAAAAACCCATCAATTTTCGATGGGACTCAATGATGATTCTTATGCAACAATTCAGAGCCAGATTTTGGCACTTGAACCACTTCATTCACTAGGTAAGATTTTTAGCATGGTGCAACAGGAAGAAAATCATAAGAAGGTTATGATTTTTCGAGAGACAAAGAACGAGCCAGAAGCGGCTTTCGTTGTGACCGGAGCGTTGAAGCAGCGCACACAAGAAAGAAGCCCCTACAAGCATTGCGGAAGACTGGGGCATGATGAGGCAAGCTATTACGAGACTATAGGTTACCCACCTAGATGGGGTAACCGTGGAGCTGGGTGAGGGCGCAGCTGCGGTCAAGGAAACAGGGGGGTAAGAAGACATGGACGCAACTCCGCTGGGCAGGTAGCCGCATACGCAGCCCAGATAGGCGCTGAAGCACAACAGCCCACCGTCAATAGTCAACCCACTATTTTCGGATTATCCCATGAATAAGTACAAAGGACTTTGAGTCTCATTGAGGCTCCAAAGCATGGGTATGAAAAAATTTCAGGTCAAGATGCTTGGATTTTGGATAGAGGTGCTGCACGGTAATGTTTTCTCATATGCTTTGTGTGATACAGAACCACACTATGAGGAGCCGCATTCGATTAAGCGAGCAGAAACAAGGAGTTTACTACTTAAAGGATGCCACGCCCTAACAGCTTCAAGTCAATCATGTTCTTGCGCAAGAATTGTGGCACCAACTGCTAGGTCATCCATCAAGTCAAGTCACGTTTTTACTTCCTAATAAGATTAAAGGTAGTTTTTATGGTAGTCGTAGACAGGAATCTTGTGATGAGTGTTTTAGGGCGAAGCAAACTCGTTTGTCGTTTTCTAATAGTGATAATAAAGTCACTACTTGTTTTGACCTTATTCACTGTGGTATTAGGGGTGCTTATAGAATGCTTTTGTTTTGTGGAGCCCATTACTTTTGTTTTGTGGGGCCCATTATTTTTTAAGTATAGTGGATGATGCTAGTAGATAACTTGGGTGTTTCATATGAAAGAAAAGGGAGCTAGTAGGTAACTTGGGTGTTTCATATGAAATATGAAAGAAAAGGGAGAAGCACCTTAGTTACGTAAGGATTTTTGCATGATGGTAAAAACTCAATTTGGAGTTAATGTCAAAATAATTAGGAGTGATAATGAAAGAAATTCACATTTGGACCCATGAAAATTTTCTATGCGGAAAATGGGATCATACATCAAACCAGTTGTGTTGAAACAACGCAACAAAATAGAAGGATCGAAAGGAAGCACATGCACATTATTAATGCAGCAAGAGCACTTCGTTTCCAAACCAACCTTTCCATTGATTTATGGGGAGAGTGTGTATTCACAGCTGCATATCTAATAAATGGGACACCCACAACAATCCTTCAAGGTAAAACACCTTATGAAGTGTTGTTTAAAACCGAACCTTGCTATGAGTGAAAGTTTTTGGGTGTCTTTTCTATGTGGATAAATTCAAAGACCAAAGAATAAGTTTGAAGCTTGAAGTAGAAAATGCATATTTGTGGGTTATCTTATGGACAAAAAGTATGGAAGGTGTATGATTTAAACACCGGAGAAATATTTATGAATGGGGATGTGAATTTTTTATGAGCAACTCTTTCCTTTTCGTGCTAAGAAAAATCCAGAAAAAGACCAAGCAAACCAATGGCTATCCCCGAGACAGCAAACAGTGCAACCTAGCCTATTTACTGAACTTGATGTGGTAGAACTTGGCAGGATGCATGATGGACCGGTCCAAGGGACAGAGCGAGCTTTTGGCGAAACTGTGCCTATAAACACCAATAGCGTGCCCACCGAGGAAGCCCAGGTCATCAGCGGTGAAAGTCTAGGTGCCAGATCTGGGCCTCTTATTGAAACGGGCCAGGCCACAGATGCTGAAACAGTTGACAACATATCTGGGTCTATTGATAGAGGGAGCCCAGATAATGAAGCTGAGCTTGTATTTGGTCAGTTGACAGGGGGACTCCGAGAGTTGATCAGCCCAAAGAGTTGGGTCGTGGACAATGAGACAGAAGAGGGCCAAGACATTTGGACGACTACTTATGCTACGGACCTACAACCCCCCCTGCCAACTCACAGCAAATGGTCTCCTTAGGCAACTCGTATCCCACAGCTCATTATGTCACCCTGTAATA
This sequence comes from Lophocereus schottii, assembly GCA_002740545.1. NCBI lineage: Eukaryota > Viridiplantae > Streptophyta > Magnoliopsida > Caryophyllales > Cactaceae > Lophocereus > Lophocereus schottii. Next base: position 20,160 of record NCQV01083150.1, read on the forward strand.
ATTTTGCTTCTACACACAACCATTGTCTGGCAAGTAGTACAAAAATTATAGAGCCACAATTTTTCCATGAAGCTGTTCAGGATCGCCATTGGACAGAAGCTATGGCCCAAAAAAAAAAAAAAAAGCTGCGTTAGAAGAAAACCACACATGGATGGTGGAAGATCTTTATCATGGAAAGAAGGCCACAAACTGCAAGTTGGTGTATAGAGTTAAGTATCACTCAGATGGGACTATTGAGCGCTTCAAAGCACAACTTGTGATACAAGGAGATTAACAGATGGAAGGGTTTGATTATCATGAGGCCTTTGCCCGGTAGCTAAGATGGTGAGTGTGAGGCATTTCCTTTCCGTTGCTGTTGCAAAGGGATGGGAATTACACCATGTGGACATTAACAATGCATTTTTCCATGGAGATTTAGAATAAGAAGTTTACATGCATATGCCTCTGGGATTCAAATCATCCACAACAAACAAGGAATGTAGTATATGCAAATCACTTTATGGTCTCAAACAAGCACCACGTCAATGGTTTGGTAAGTTATCTTCCAAGTTGCTTGACTATGGGTTTGGACGTTCTTATGCCGATTATTCTTTGTTTACATGTAAGAAGGGAGATGTGTTTATGACTCTACTTGTTTATGTGGATGATCTAGTTGGTGTATTGATCTAGTTTATGTGGAAGACTTATTTAGATCGTCATTTCACATCAAAGATCTTGAACCATTAAAATATTTTTTGGGCATTGAAGTCACTCATGGACCCAAAGGCCCAGTTCTAAGTAAGCGAAAACATGCCTTAGAGATTATTGATGAATGTGGATTGCTTGGGTCTAAACCTGCTGACTTCCCCATGGAAACTAATCGTAAATTAGCGTTGGCTGAGGGAAAGATTTTGCATGATCGTACGTCATATCGATGACTAATAGGGAGACTCATTTTTCTTACTATTACTCGTCCTGAAATTTCCTACGCAGTGTATATTTTATCTCAATTCATGTAAGAGCCAAAGCAGTAACACATGGAGGCAACTAGGCAAGTATTGCGATATTTAAAAGGTAATCAGGTTAGGGGATTCTGTTAAGTGGTGATTCAGATTTTTAACTGTATGCATTTTGTGATTCAGATTGGGGAGCTTATGCCCTTACTAAAAGAGCACTTACTAATTATTTTGTTTCACTTGGATGTTTTCCCTTATCTTAGAAGACTAAAAAGCAAACTATAGTCTCCCATTATTATGCTAAAGCGGAATATTGTGCTATGCTTGTGCGTAGTTACAAGTGAGCACATTTGGATTAATTCTTTTCTAGCTTCACTTAGAGTTTTCTTGGATAACCCCATATGATTATATTGTGATAATTAGGCTGCCCTCCATATTGCTAAAACACAGTCTTCTACGCGCATCAAGCTTATAGAAATTGACTATCATTTTGTTTGAGAAAGACTTCTCTCTGAATACATTGAGACAGGGTATGTGCCATCCAAGTATCAAGTTGCTGATAATTTCACAAAAGCTTTGGGCAAGCAGCAAGTTTTGTTTTTATAAAGCAAGTTGGGCATTGTGAATTTACATGCTCCAACTTGAGAGGAAGTGTTAAGGAAATTGTATTTTTGAGATTTTGTGATATTGTATTAATTTTCTTATTGTATTATTCTCATTACTTGTTTTCCAAGTAAGATGAAAATTCAAAGACTATTGAATCATCCTAGAGGGGAATGAATAGAGTGATAATCAAAGTCACAAAATAATCAAAATGTAAATGCAGAAAAGTAAATGTGGACAAAATACGCGTATGTTTTTTAATGAGGTTTGCCTCAATCATGCTTAGTCCTTATCTAGAGTTCCTTAACTGTAAGAATAATCCCATTTTATTAGAAGGGATTACACAACTCTAGAGTATACTTACTCTAAATTTCAAGTTACAAGTTGACCATTCAACAAGTCTTTGATAGAATTGACCCTTCAATTCTATAATCCCATCTAATTACAACTTAAACAATACAAATCAAATAAGATAGATGCAAATTAAAGCTCAACGTATGCCATTGAGTGCTTGAGTAAGAGGTATGGTTGTGCTTGCTTTTCTGTACACTTCAGCCTTCAAACGGCTTCAATATTTATAGTATAAGCTTGAGAAAGTAGTTAGAAACTAGCCATTAAAATCATCCAAAATTTCAGCTCAGTTCAAAGCCTTGAAAAACAGTTTAGGGTCCTTGAAACATTGGCAACTTCAGCAAGTAAGTCCAACTTTCCTTCCAATGGCTAATTTGCTATTTGTGGGCTGATAAGAGATTTTCTAAGAATAATTACAACTTCTTTTCATAATTGAAGCAAGTATCAAACACTGAATCACCCATGATCCTAAGATCTTGTTAAATAAATCTCCCTAATAATATGGCATATATTCTCTCTTAATCTCATAATCAAATTTGAATCGCAAAATACAATATTATAAAGATCACAGATTCAAATTTGAATGCTAAACTATCTCAAAGATATTATAATACCTCATATAAAATCAATTAAGCAATACTAACATGTCAATATCCACTTTAAAAATATAGCACATTTAAATAATAATAATAATTATTCTGAGATAGAGCCAACTATAATATCATAAACATACCAATTGACCAACTCTTTTGTCTTTTATTAAAATATATTCATGAAATACATTATAAGTTTTAAAAAAGCTAACACTAGGGTTCAGAGTTTTGGTAAGTCTAGGATTAGTTTGCCATGTAAACACTCGATGTACTTAATTTGGCTCTTGCAGTGGATGAATGATAGACGAGCCGTGACTTGCACATTCTCTCGGCCTCTCTCGTCTCTCGTTGTTGCTCTTCAAAGTATCGATGCGTTCATGTCATCACGGAGGAATTACGATGAGATTCCAAAGGAATAGGACGAGCAAGCTTAACTAGAAGTGGACCTTGTGCCTTGTTTTGAGTTAACTAGGAACTAATAAGATGTAACAATTATGCATTTGTGTAGTTTACTGTTCATGAAGGCTGCCAATTAATTAATTAAGGTACTTCTTGGCAGCAGTACTTGTAAGTTGTAAGATCAATTAAGCATCGTTATGCGTTTTAGTGAATAAATCTTTCAAAAAACTATCCGTCGTTAGTGAGTATTGTTGTGTGTTTTAGTGGACAAACCTCTTGAATATATTTCTTTTATTTTAGTCATAAGGATGATATACTCTGTATTCAGAAACAAAGAGATATAATATATTTAAAATTTTAAAAATCAATGTCATAATGTGTAAATCTTACTTTCCCTAGCCCAATTAATTAATTAGTTGGAGAACCTTGCTTGTGATTGATCGAGTTGGACATAGTCTAATTATTCATGATTATTACCAATGTGCATGTTTAATGATTATAGTTTCACTTAACTAGATTATGTCATCACTGACTATTGTTCCTAATCCACGTGGGTAATGTTGATTACATCTTCAGACCAGCAATTATCTATGGTGGTCTAATACTGCCTTAGTGGGCTTCTGATTTGAGCCTATCTAGCCAACAACATCTAAACACCCACGGCCCTGTTCCTCTCAAAATCTTATGTCCGACTAGAGTTGGTAATAGGTCAGATCGAATCGGATTCATATTTGTGTCGAATTTAAACATATCGAGAATTCATTGACCTAAATCTAACCCGTTTATTAAACGGATTAAAAAACCTTGACCTGTAGCAGTTTAATTTTAAATGGGTTGATATGCTTAACCCGTTTAAGATAAATATGTCGAGTTTAGTCACTTAATTGCCTATTTACACATTCAATATTTTCAATTAATATGTAATTATATAGCGTTAAAAATTAAATTTACATATCACATTAAACAATTACTCTCTAAAACTCTTCATCATAATTCATATTTATTAAATTTTGTATTCTTAATTATCTAATAAAAAAGTAAGCGGATAATGACAATGGAAAAAATGAGTTGACTTTTTTAACCTATTAATTAAACAAGTTACACAGATACTTCTTCATGTCGAGAATCTCGACTTCATCCTAACCCATTTAATTAAAGGGATTGAACGTGTCAACCCATTTAATTAAACAAGTTGAGAATTTATACCCAAATTCATTTAATTTTGTATCGATTTCTGGTCGGTAATCGTGTTGGGTGAGCTTTTTCAACTCTCTGTACGACCATATGTGTGTCTAGTTAGATACGCATGGCGCGTTTTAGTATATATGGGTGATGCAAGGTATATGTCTTATTACAAGATTTTTTTTGGTCAAAATTAGTATATCATATGATTTAAAATTATTAAAATTTCAATAATTATAATGAATTATGAATTGTAAAACACTAATACTCATCGGTTACCCGACGAGTACAAATGATGCCTTAAAATGATTAGCCTATTCACAAAGATGATATACTGTACGCGTAATTTTATAATAGTGAAAATTTTTGAATAAAAAAGGTGATTTGACACCATTTATAAATAATAACAGCTTCCTGTAATTCAATGATACTATTATTTTTTGAATTTAGTACATAACGTCACAATTTATAGCATGACTTCTGGTAAGACACAGAACTTACAGATTTATAGTACGTTTTCTGCTAATCTGCCTCTAAGTCCTTCCCCAAATCAAGAACTCGTAAGTTAAATCTTTCACATAGCTTGCTGACGGAAGATAAGCACAAAAAGTACGACAGTTAGAGGAACTCATTTTATTAGACCTTGGAAAGATATTGACACCTTTCAATTTAATATGCACATTTTATTGTTTAATGTTGGTTAAGTATGGTGTGCTTCAACTAAAGTAGCATGAGTATCTTTCCTTTAAAGAGATCATTGATCAATATAGGTTGGCTTGAGTGGGTTGATACTTGTTTTCCCTAATAGTGTGTCTGAATCTTAAAAAATTTGAAGGAAAGAAATTTTTTTGGGAAAATAAAATTCTTTCCTTTGTTTGGACATAAAAAAAAGTAGAAGAAAAAAAAATCTAGCGAAAAATCTAATGAAAAATAGATTAGTTTCAGACTTTCCGGCTATGTAACTTTACTTTTAAAGTAGTGAAGAAATGAAGAAACTACTTAAACATATAGTAAATATTATTGAGCATGAGAAATTTCATGAATTAACTTTTATTGCCTGCTTGCCTTTGTAGGTGCAACGTTTGGGTTTATATAGTACACGCATGCCATGCTCTCCCTTCTATGCCCTAGCCGTGTATTGCTTGAAGTCCGATCAAGGAGAAGAGCCCTATTCTAAGACAAATATAGGAAACAATATCTAGGAAAAATATTGAAGAATAATTGCTAAATATTAGCTTTGCTAAATAATAACTTTCCGTAATACTCCCCTCAAGTTGGAGTGTGGGAGTTAGCCAGACCCAACTTGCCCTTGAGGTATTAGAACTAGGCTTTGCCAAGTGCTTTGGTGACCATGTCAGTGGGCTGGTGCTGTGAGCGACCATGGGCAAACAAGATGAGGTCTGCTACGAGCTTCTCGCGTACAAAATGACTGTCTAGTTCAACATGTTTGGTGCGATGGTGGAAAACTGGATTCTTTGCAATGTGCAGGGCTGCCTAGCTGTCACAGTAGAGTCTCACAGGTTAAGTATGAAAAATGCCTAAGGATGCTAAAAATGTGCGCACCCACACGAGTTCACTAGTTGCCACTGCCATGGCTCTGTATTCGGCTTTGGCTGACAACCGAGACACTGTTGCTTGTTTCTTTGTACGCCATGATATGGGTGAGTGACCAAGTTGGACAAAGTAGGCACTTAAAGATTGTCGGGAGAGAGGGCAAGTACCCCAATCGGAGTCACAATAACCGTATAATTATAGATTACTGTCAGAAGAAAGGAAAATACCTTCTCCCAGTGCCCTTCAGGTAGCGCACAATACGTAACGCGGTGTTCATGTGGTCCGTTTTGGGGGAATGCATAAACTGTGATAAGACATGGACGGCATAAGTAAGATCAGGCCTAGTTATGGGGAGGTAGATAAGCCGTCCGATCAAGCGTCGATAACGCGCAGCATCCTTCACTGGGGACCACATGCCAAGGCAAGTTCGTGATTTTTAGCAATAGAAAAATCAGCTGGCTTGGCTCTTAGAAGTCCACATTCGTTGATAATTTCAAGTGCATATTCGCACTGACATAAGAACATCCCATTAGGTCCACGGGCTACCTCAATACTAAGAAAATATTTGAGTGATCCCAAGTCTTTGATACTGAAACAGTGATGCAAATAGGCTTTAAAGGCTGTTGAAGCAGCAGTGTTATTACTTGCCAGCACAACGCCATCCACATAAACAAGAAGGGACATGGACACATCCCCTTTGCGATATACAAAGAGGGAATAATTGGCATAGGAGCAAATAAATCCGTAGTCACATAACCTTGTGGATAGTTTGGCAAATCATTGTTGTGGAGCTTGTCGTAGGCCACATAAGGACTTCTTTAGACGGCAAAC
>NCQV01083156.1:0-12267 GCA_002740545.1 Lophocereus schottii
TTTGACACGTTTATGACTGATAAAGGATATATACGTAGTAGATATGACAATTGTGTGTACTTTAGACAGTATTCTGGTGGTACTTTTATTTATCTACTGCTGTATATCGATGATATGTTGATTGCTTCTAAAGATAGGACCTTAATTGGCATGCTGAAATCTCAACTCAGTAAGGAGTTTGAGATGAAAGACTTGGGTGCAGCAAAGAAGATACTGGGCATGGAGATCCACAGGGATCAGAAAGTAGGTAAACTGTACTTGTCTTAAGAAAGGTACCTTGAGAAAGTACTAATTAAATTCAACATGGACAACTGCAAGGCAGTTTCCACTCCACTTACTGCAGATTTCAGGCTGTCTGCGGGATGCTGCACGCAAATAGAGGAAGACATCAAAAGAATGTCCAATGTACTTTATTCTAGTGTTGTTGGTAGTTTAATGTACGCTATGGTTTGCACTAGACCAGACGTATCACATGCTATAAGTGTGGTAAGCAGATATATGCACAATCTTGGGAAGGATTACTGGGAAACTGTGAAATGGATCCTTCGATATGTGAAGGGTACTATGGGGAAGATGTTGGTATTTGATAGAAACAAAGTTGGCACATCCGATGTTGTAGGTTTTATTGATGCTGATTATGTTGGTGACTTGGATAGGAAGAGGTCCATATCTAGGTATATCTTCATCATGTGTGCAAGTGCTATCTCCTGGAAAGCATCTTTGCAGTCTATTACAGCCTTGTCTACTACAGAAGCTGAGTACATTGCTGCTACTGAAGGGGTGAAGGAAGCTACCTGGCTAAGGGGCCTTGTGATAGAACTCGGAGTCCCACAAACTCCGACTGTTGTGTTTTCTGATAGTCAGAGTGCCATCCACCTGACTAAGAACGATGCCTACTACTCGAAGACCAAGCATATAAGTGTGAAATACCACTATATAAGAGGCACAGTTGCTGCAGGTGAAGTAACAGTGAAGAAGGTTCACACGTTAGAAAATCCTGCAGACATGTTAACCAAGCCTCTACCATTGACTAAGTTTGAGCATTGCTTGGACTTAGGGGGTATTCACAGCCATTAAGTGCCCATCGGGCATTGCCCCTAGGGAGGGACGTCATCCTTCGGGGTGCGATGACGGAGTCAGAAAGCAGTGATTGGAGTTTTTGTTCCAAGGTGGAGATTGTTGGGTTTCGTGGCCCAAAATCCAAGTACCGGCACGGTGGGATCGTGCTACACAAGATACGGGCGTGCCAAGACGAAGGGCGACAAGTAGAAGAGGACATAAGAACGGCACAGGGATGCCGTGCCATGTGGCACAGTCGTGCCCGTGTCTTTACGCCGCCTCTTTTGGAAGGTGGTTAGGGTTCTGTTAAAGAGGGGATTCCACCTGGTGGCTAGGGTTGCACGCTAAGGGGGAAAATCCTACTGTTTTAGACCCTATAAAAAGAGGGTCAAGCCTAGGATCTAAATAACTCCAGTACTCATACAAATATTGAGAAGTAGAAGTATTTTGTGAGAGATTACAATAGTGATGTTGTAATTCTACTCTTAGATCAAATCACAGTGGTGATTGTGATCGTGTTGTATTCTTCTTACTCATAGTGAATTGTTCTGGTGCTGACGCCGTCCGTGGTTTTTCCCACATTGGGTTTTCTACGTTAAATCTCTTGTCTTCTTATTTCTGTTTTCTGTTATTCATTTGAATTCTGAATCTCTAACTCATCCTATCACTTCCGCTATTGCTGTTGCTCTAATATTATACCTAACAGAAAAATACCTTTTGAGTGGAAGTGCCACCTGGAATTGAAGTGCCACCTGAAGTAGGAGTTCCTCCACCAAGAGTAGGTCCACCATCCCTGTGAACGGGTTGCTCATAAGCAAGAGTCCCTCCATCAGGAGTAACATGTCCCATTTTTGTAGGATGATTTGATGGCTTCGACAAATACTTTGGGATATAAAAATGTGAAACACATATATATACAATAAAGAATGTGTTAAAATATGTAATTTGTACATACTTGGATATTTTTTGATGGTTTTTGTTGTTTTCTGGGCTCTACATTGATATGCTTTGACAAAGTCGACCCTCTTTAAGTATCCTTGACTACATACCAATAAAAAAACAATTTATAGCTAGATAACACTATAATGTAACTAAGCCAATGTATCTTGTACTTCCTTAAAAAATACACTTTTACATGCCTACCTAGCGCATGCGAAACTGAAAGGGCATCTCTAGACCAGCATGACTCGTGGCTTCTTTGATCACATGGCATATCATTGACCAAGTTTTGCGGTGGACCAGTACTCTACTCATAATTCATGTACATTAGACAAGAAATAAGCAAAACTTGTCAAATTAAACACATAATTTGAAGTTTACATACTGATTCAGGTTCTGAGTTTGCAGATTGGGCAATAACTTTAGCAGTCAAGGCGTCAATTTGACTCTGCATGGCCAACATCTTGTTGAGAACTTTCACTAATAGCTTAGATTCGCTCTTCTGGTGCTTAGCACGCAAGTCTTTTACAGTCACACAAGTACCAAACCTAATAAGCTTTCTATGAGTTTCATCGCCCATTAGCTTACGGTAGACACTTTTTTCCACCTTTGAGGTTTCTTCTGAGAACTTAACTTCAGAAGATCAGTTTTCTCTTTAATCATAGTCATCGCCGATTCCTTGCAAACAAAATAAAATGGAAAGTTTAGATCATATATAATTTAGTACAATAAGATAAAATAAACTAGTCATTGTCATTGAAAAAAAATAAACGTTAAAAAAATAAAGGAGTGATGGCTAGAAGTGTCCATCATATTACCACAAACTTTATGGTAACAGGCTCATGAAAAGTCTTCCCCTTTGTTTCGTGAGTCTCAATAAGCCACTCAATTGGCCCAGGTTCCTTGTTATGTTCCCTCTCCTGAAACCATGACATTAATGCGTTTATAAATTATTAATAGGAAAGTTTGTAATATAAAGGTTGTCGTAAGAAAATCACAAAAACCTATAATACATACAAATTTGTCCCGCTTTACTGCATAACTTTGTGAACTGCATTTGTGAGTATGTAAAACCTTCCCCCTAGCTCTTTTGCCAATCTCAGAATATTGCTAAATGTCACATTAATAAGCAAAAGTTTACTAAGGTTGTATTCAAATAATAAATTAGAAATATACACATAACTGGCAATTAATAATAACTCACCTTAAACTTATCGGAAAAACAAAGATCCAGAAATCCAAACCACATTGGATCTCCAACTCCTTTAGGATGAGTAATCTTGTTATCTTTTGCAGACTCAGGTAAAGGCAATGCATACAATTGCTCCTTAGTAGTATCTTTCTTAATATATTTCACCCTTAATGATCGTTTGTAACCCCTTAATCTCTCCCCGATTGAACTTAAAACTTTTGAATCAACCAATGCATTCGATGGTAGGATGAACTTCTTCTGCAATTTGGGGAAAAGAATTGCAAAGATAAGCAAAACTACAAATTCATATACACACATCATTACCCAATATAACTTACCCGCACATATGTTACAATTCGATCCTTAACGACTCCAGGAACTAAACGCCATTCTTTATAGTGTAGGGGATGCAATTCAGGCCACCTAGCCACATCTGCAAGAAACTTATTAAACACGCTTCCTGCCTTTTTTACTGGTTGCAAGTACTTATTCAATGGCACCAGAATCTTCTTAGGTGCATCCAAACTCTGCATAGTTTTGACACTGATTCTCCTTCTAAGTCTGATGACATTGCCTTCTCCATTTATAGTGGAAAGAGAAATAATTAATGTAAATAGGCATGACACTAGATACTCCAAAATTCCTAAAATTAATCAATTCACAACTTTTGACTACTAAGGACAATTACCTATGACCATCACCTCTTAATCATCGTTAAACCCTTCTAGCATATCAACAAGATCTGGATCAAAATACATTTGAGCCACATTATCATCATTGTTGACATCATCGTCATCAATATCCTCACCATTCTCTCAGTCCAAAGTCAAGTGCTCAGGGGTTGCTGCTTCATTTTGCACAGAGTTCAAATACTCTTCGTAAGTACGCCTAGAACGAAACATGATTGCAAACTATCTTTGACACCTGAGCAAGAAGCACACGCATTAGGCAGTGAAAGAGCTCAAATAACATCTATAACAAAAAGTAAACTAGATTACGTATATCTTTTATGAAATAAATAACTTAGCCTACATATATAACTCGTTGCAAAATAAAGCAATTATATAGAACTCCAAACAAATATTTCTTTCCAAAGTACCAAAAAACTAAAGTCATTGACAACAACAACCAATAATATCAAAGGGATAAAATGTCTTCCAAACCAAAAACAAAAAAACAAAACCAACGTCACATTTCAATCTTTCATAAATCTCAAACGTAAGCTAATTAACCATCATGGTTTTAAGAACCCTCATTCAACCGTAGCCCAATTCTTTGGGTCTCGATATCCATCGTCATAGCAAATGTTAGGAGGCATGCATTAGGGGTAAAGCTCTTCATCTGCTTGCAATGACCCTAGTCGGTAAGTATCCCTTGGTTTTACCCTGATCACATGCTCCCATCCCTTATCATTCTCATCTTCTATGTAGAACACTTGTTGTGCTTGAGATGAAAAGATATATGGATCATCCTTTAAAACCCCTCCTTCATGTATCCTATGTGAGAAATTTAAAAGAGTGAAACCTCTTTTATCCTTCTTTAGTCCCCGTGAATTCACATTCACCCTATCGCATCAAAATAATACCACTTTACACTCAGAATAATAATATAACTCAATGATATCACAATTTTTCAGTAATATGTCTTGCTATCAGCTTCCACCATAACCCCAAAATTTTGAGTTTTCTTTGACTCATCTCTCTTCTGAGTGTGAAATCGATATCCATTGGTGACAAATGCATTCATTCTCTTAACAATTGGGTGAGGACCACCAGCAACTGCTCTAAAGGATCTTGATTCAGGCTCATCAATCTCCATATTTGACACCTAAGTTGCACATAGAAAAAATAATGAGAACACATAGATAATGCTAAAGAGGTAATATAAATTATATAAATAACATCATCATTACCCTCCCCTGTAACCAGCCATGAAATTCTTCTAGCAACCACTTTTTGTTTATTCTCTCAGTTGGCTCACGAGGGTAAGATGTCATACACTCATTCAAAAACAACCTGAAATTTATTATGACATTTCAATTTTTTATGGTATTAGAAGATATATATATGTCTAAAATAGTTATTCGTACAAACCTATAGTATTCATCAATGTCATCAAGGTGGAGCAGTACATATCGATGTGCTTGTTTACGACTTAATTCGTCAAGTTCAACCATTTCCACCTTTCCTTTTGCGCGCCCAACCGTGGCAAATAGATACATATCCTTATTTGGGTTGACAGCATCATTTCTTTGTGGTCGATTAAAAACCGTTTCCACTCCTTGAAAATATCTCGAGCAAAACGTTATACACTCTTGGGCAATATATTCTTCTGCTATTGAACCCTCAGGTTGAGCCTTATTACGAACAAGGGCTTTCAAGGACACCAAAAACCTATATGAAACACATGCTATGAACACATGAATACATATGCAAAGTTAATATGTAAGTATGTAATTAAAGTGTGAGTTCTAACCTTTCAATTGGATACATCCACCTATATAGAACTGGCCCTCCAAGCTTTTCTTCCTCAGTTAAGTGCACAATTAGATGCACCATAATAGTGCAAAAACTAGGCGGACACAATTTCTTCATTCTACATAGTGTCACAACCACATTAGCTTCAGCTTCATCTAACTTCTCAATAGTAAGCTCTTTGGCACATAACTCCTTCATAAATTTTGATAGAGCCCAAATAATATCTACAAGATCACTATCCTTTACCGCCCTTAATGTAATCGGAAGCAAGTCTTGCATAAGAATGTGACGATCATGACTTTTCCAATTGAACAACTTACACTCCTTCAAATTAACACAACGGGATATGTTGCTTGCGTACCCGTCTGGGACTCTTATATGCTTTAACACACTAAGTAGTCGTGTCTTCTCTTCAAATGACAAAGTATAAAGAGCGCTTGGGAGTTCGTATTTGCCATTTGGTAGAAGAATGGGATGAAGCTCTGGCCTTATTTTCATGACTTGCAGATCTTTTCGCGCCTTCAAGTTATCCTTAGATTTCCCCTCGAGGTTCAGTAATATCTCCAACAAATTATCACATACATTCTTCTTAATATGCATCACGTCTAAGTTATGGCGAAGAGTGTTGAACTCCCAATACAGCAGATCAAAAAATATGCTCCTTTTTTTCCATATTTGTTGATCATCCTTTTCATCGATGTCCATAAGTTGAGTTTCACCCTTACCATATATAAATGTGGTTCCCTCTAACTCTGCTAACACAGCACTTCCACTAAGAGGTTCTGGAGCATAATCATGCTCAACATTCCCATCAAATCCAACAGCATCATATCGAAATGGATGGTCTTCAGGCAACCATTGTCTATGTCCCATATAACAAAACTTACGTCCATTTTCTAACCAAACAGCCTTTGTACCTTTTGCACAAGACGGATAAGCAAAACGACCCTTTATACTCCATCCAGGTAAATTAGCATATGCAGGAAAGTCATTAATAGTCCAATGAAGAGCTCCCCGCAATTTAAACTGCGCCCTAGTGTATGCATCAAATGCATCTACACCATTCCATAATTGTAACAACTCCTTTATTAGTGGCTGAAGGAAAACATCAATATCCATGCCTGATGCCTTTTTCCCAAGAATGATCATGGAAAGAATTATAGAGGGTTATTTCATGCAAACCCATGGTGGCAAATTATAGGGAACTAACAGGACTGGCCAAGTACTATGAGTACTACTCATAACACGAAAAGGATTAAATCCATCACTTGCAAGCCCCAATCTAATATTACGCGGATCTTCCGCAAAAGTAGGATTTTTTTCATCAAAATCTTTCTATGCCTTACCATCTGTAGGATGGCTAAGTATGCCATCCTTTACCCTACATTTATGATGCCAAATCATATCTTCAGCGATTTTGGAGGACTTATACATCCAAAGTAGCCTCGGAATAAGGGGAAAATAACATAAAACCTTATATGGCAATTTTTTTCCCTTGTCTCTCCATCGTGAAGTGTGACACTTATCGCACTCTTCTTGATTTTCCCTCTCAGCCCAATACAAAATGCAATCATTAGGACAAGCATGAATTTTTTCATATTAAAGTCTCAAATCCTTTTTTAACTGCTTACATTTACCCCAAGATGATGGAAATGGATTAATCTAAGGGAAAACGGTAGACAGAAGTTCAAGAAATATATCAAAGGACTTAATTGACCACCCGTGCATGGATTTCAAATGAAATAAATGCAAAAGAAAGGACAATTTCGAGAATTTCGACCCCGAAAATAATTCTTGCTCAACTTGGTCAACTAGTCTTTTATATCCGACATCTTCAATGTGTTCTGCCTCATTTAGTACGTCATTTAACTCAGGTTCATCATCAAATTCAACATACTCCCCAATCATAAGATCGCCAATGTCATTTAGAATGTCTTCTTGCTTATGTACCCCAAAAATATCATTCAACATGCCTATAGTATCAATATGACCCATCAAATTTGGCTCAGCATTGGTGTCACTATGGCTTCCACTATGGGGTTCTGGACTAGACGACATGAAAATTGATTCACCATGATGCACCCATTCTTTGTAACTTGGCAAGAATCCATTGAACATGAGATGATGAGTCAAAACATCTCTAGTAAACCAACATTTCTGCCCAAGCTTGCATCAATTACATGGGCAAACTATCATGTTACTACCCTCGGTATTGGCAAAAGTGAAATGTAGAAACTTTTCAATTCCACTTATATTCCACAGATCTCCTATCCTTATGAATCCAACTTTTGTCCATTTCTGTCATTAGGAGTAAGAAAAGAAAGTAGTTGTTTCAATTAGTTAAAAAGTAATTGTTTGAAATAGTATTAGGAGTCACATAACATTATAGAGAGAATATTTGGATTTGATTTGGTGAATTACGCAATTTTGTGGATATTTATTTTTGCGCTTTTGCTTACTTTGCAAAAATACATTAACCATAGTTGAAAAAATAAATAAATTCCATAACATACAAAGACAACCTAAAAAGTTACGTTTTTAATTTTTATTTTCAATTTTAAGGGTTTTATTATGTCTGGAAAATTATATTTTACAAGCTGGGTGTTTTTATTATTTGTTATGCTTTTTTCACTGTTGAGTAAGTAGTAGTACATTTTAAGCCTATCTTTGTGTCCTACGGTCTTAATGGTCATTGAGTTTTGTTGGACAATCATGTCTCTACTAGAATAATGCATCCAATGATCAAGAACATCATGGTCAGCATTTAGCAACTATTATGATGGTTTAAAGTCTACTTAATAGTTAATAGCTATATAGCTTCAAGTTTGGTCAGTCCAAATCAAACTGAAGAGGAACCAACATTCAAAGCAGAATTCTCTACTACCACAATAATGTTGTTGAAGGTAGAATGATTGACAGCAAGGAAAATCAAATGCATAAGATCTAAATTCCAGTAAGAAATAGTGCGACAACCTACAGGATAGCTAACAAAGCGACAAGTTTGTGAATGCTTTGAACTATCTGGATGCACATTTCCTGTTTCATGGACAGCATGTAACTAATATACTAACCTTTTTTTTTTTTTGCGCTGCTTAACCTATTAGCGGCCAATGTTATGTTCAAAAGAAAAAAGGCCCTCTTATTAGTCTCATGATATACAATAACTAAACTACTTTTCTCCTGAACTGCGAATTTCCAACTGGAATGATGTGATAGAAAATCAGTTACAGTTCCATCATCTTACTTTACAGCATTGAAGTAACAGGTTGGTAGTGACACAGGAAAGAGGAAGCAGCGAAAGTCAACTAAAACATGACATAGTGTGGACAACCAAAATGTAAGCTACGAACAGACCATGAATGAAAGCTATCATGAGCCTTCTTACGAAAGCAGGTGCATAGAGATATGTGGTTAACAAGCAAGAGATATATGGTTAACAAATGCTCAGTATTTACACATAGGCTACCGTCAACAACCTAAACAATCATCACAGTGTATAATCCATCCGGTCTGTGTCAATAAACTCATAAAGCCTTAATAGCCACAATTGAGTTACTGACTAATCAGTAGAAGGACCACATTTAGGTCTGATAAATTTGTAGAACAACCGAGAACAACCTAATTCACAAGCAAATAATTCAGAGAGTGAGAGAAAGAGCTTACTCTATGCTGAACAAAAGCACCGCCGCCGACACCCAGGAGTAGCCGGATGCTGCAATCGTTGCCGGCAAATAGTAACACTTCCTGATTCAGAAGAACAAGCGAACACCAAAGCCACGTACGCGAGCCAACAACAGAGCCAAGCGCTGGAATGCAAGAGTCGAACACCAGAGCCGACCGAATGCTAAAATCGAACACCAAGCCAAGGTCCTCCGGCCAGAATTAAATCCAGACAACCACGACCGTCGGGATTTCGCTATCAAGCACTAGCACTAACGACCAAGGCGACCACTGATTGCTACCCAGGGTTTTGTGAGAGCAAGAATTGACGGGAGGCGTGACTGAGAACGAGAGGAATGAATGGCGCGCTATCGTGAATGCTAATCGACAATAATGCAGCCTTTTTTTTTTAAATTTAATTGCTAGCTTAGTTCGGTTACCATGCTTATTATCTGTGGTTAATCGTTACATTCGTATGATACATTTCTCCATGGTTAATATGTGTTGATATATCTTAATTAGGTGTAACTACTCTTATGAGAGTGATTATATTTCTCCACACTTATTATGTGTGAGGATAATTGTGAGCACTTATTTTTGCTTATTTTTTCTGCAACACTTAGTCAAGTGTGGTTAAATAAGCGTGGGTAGATACAACATTCCTTGTAGTGTAGTATGGTTAGTAGATTTAGGTCAACTTCAACGATAGGTCATAGCTGTTGTATATTCATGCATCCTTCGTCATAGGTTATCAAGCACATATGATAAACTCAGTCAAGAAGCGCCACAACTCAAAGCTAGTATCAAAAGGTCATTGTTTTTTGAATTAATGAATTTCGGTTAAGAAATTGAGAAGGCAGCACAAAACAGTTGGGGAGCTCTTTCAATTATCTTATGCCGTGTTCGGCAACAACCTTTTAGATAGCGTCTAGTGTTTTGACCAAATCAATATACTAATTAGTTAATTTTTAGTGTTCGGTAAATTAGTGTTTTGACTAACATTTCAAGTAGTGTTTAGCGTTTTAAGTAGTGTTTTTGAAAAGCTAATAGTATTAATGTTTGACATTTAAAAGTAGCGTTTCACATTTTTTAGCCAAAAAATATCCTTTAAAAATTTTATCTTTGGAAATTATTTATATCCTTTTATGTCAATTTACATTAATTAGCTAGCATAATAGCTAAATTTACTGAACACATTAGTTTTAACCGCTGATCTAAATAGCTATCCGCTAACCGCTAAATTAAAACATTATCTGCTATCTAAACAACTATCTGCTACTTAAACCACTGTCTACTACCTAAAAAGTTAATTTTGCCGAACAGGGCCTTTATCTCTCTTGAATTATGCACTTACGACACTTTGCTGTGATAATATTGGATGGTCTACATCAAGATAACAAAGAACTAACAACAATTTTCTTTGATAAACAATGACAACAATGAGAAGGAACCCAATCTTCCATAGTCGAACAAAGCACGTTGAGATCTGACATCACTTTATTCGGGAACTCATGGACAAAAAGGAGATCAGGCTGCAATTCTGCAGAATAGACGAGGAGCTAGTAGATATATTTACAAAAGCAATCTCAAGCAAGAAGTTCGTCCATTTCAAGCAATAGATCGGAGTGCAAGGATGTTTCTAGATTAAGGGGGAGTGTTAGAAATTAATAATCTAGAAACATCTTGGTGTTAAGATTCTAGAACCTTCTAAAGTATTACAATATCTTCTAGATTATAGCAGAACCTTCTGAAATATTCTAGAACCTTTCAAAATATTTCAAAACTATTCCGATAGTCATAAAACTTTCTGGATTAATCTAGAGTTTTCTAGATCTTTCTAGAATTTTCTAGAAGAATTCTCGAGAATGGTCCATAATATCTATATTTGTAAATATCTAAAATATCTAGATAATTCTAGAAAAAATATCTTAGATACTTGAAATATAATATTTAGATATTTGGAAAGATATTAGGATGGAAGGTTATAGAAGCTTAATGGTAGCCGTGTTATCCATTGACTAGCTGGATGGCTATAAATACCCCCAAGGAGAACTTATTGGTATCAATCAAAGAAGAAAGCAAGCATTCAGTAATACAAAGCATCCATTTTTATGATTATTATCTTCTATACAACTTCAAACATTTCTCAACATTTAAGGTATACCAAGATACTTTTTATGCTTAAATAAAAACCTCCACCAAATAATTATCTAGCCCATTACTTCCAAAATACTCGTATCACCAATTACATCCAAATTAATGATCAATCGGCTATATAAGATAGAGAATATTTAGATATGAACTAAGTAGACAGGTAACGTAGATAGCAAACAATGGCATACACACTCATGTTGGATCTTACTCTCTTTTCTTGTTCTACTTTTCTCTGTCCTCCTCCTTATTGTTCTCACAAACCATCACCAAAAACATAAAAAACTTAATCTTCCTCTAGGCCCCAAAGAGCTCCCCCTAATAGGAAACCCCCCTCAGTTCGGCGCCTTGAACCCCCACCTCTAGTTGTGTAGGCTAGCCAAGATCTATGGCCCGATCTTGTCCGTGAAGTTTGGAAGAAGACAAGTGGTGGTGATTCTGTAATGCCCGGTTCTCTTTAAAAAAAAAAAATTTCTTTTAATTTTTATTATTTCTCATCTATTTAGAAAACCTCTTTTGACGGCTTGTAGGTTATGGAACCCTAACCCAGTCCGTCCTATTTATTTTATTTCACCTTCGTAGACAACAACGTAGTATTTACAACTGTTGGGTTTATGGCCCAAATCCCATTTACCGTCTACTTGGAATCTAAGATCATATAGTGTGTTTGAGATCTTCTATATTATGGAAATTATATTATTTTCATATTTTAGGTTGAAGATTTTTTTTTCTTTTTTTGGAAAGATGAGATTTGGTGACCAAGATACTGTGGTGGCTAGGGTTTCCTCA